>OY294067.1:115046624-115204041 GCA_958510875.1 Endomychus coccineus | reverse complement strand
CGTCACTATTTGAATCTGAATTTACATTTCAATAATTCTAGAAAACAGTCCAGTGTTGACGATTGTTTTTCCTGAATATATTGGGAAACGCCGTACTGTTCATAATTAATTATTATTTTCCGTCACTATTTGAATCTGAATTTACATTTCAATAATTCTAGAAAACAGTCCAGTGTTGACGATTGTTTTTCCTGAATATATTGGGAAACGCCGTACTGTTCATAATTAATTATTATTTTCCGTCACTATTTGAATCTGAATTTACATTTCAATAATTCTAGAAAACAGTCCAGTGTTGACGATTGTTTTTCTGAATATATTGGGAAACGCCGTACTGTTCATAATTAATTATTATTTTCCGTCACTATTTGAATCTGAATTTACATTTCAATAATTCTAGAAAACAGTCCAGTGTTGACGATTGTTTTTCCTGAATATATTGGGAAACGCCGTACTGTTCATAATTAATTATTATTTTCCGTCACTATTTGAATCTGAATTTACATTTCAATAATTCTAGAAAACAGTCCAGTGTTGACGATTGTTTTTCCTGAATATATTGGGAAACGCCGTACTGTTCATAATTAATTATTATTTTCCGTCACTATTTGAATCTGAATTTACATTTCAATAATTCTAGAAAACAGTCCAGTGTTGACGATTGTTTTTCCTGAATATATTGGGAAACGCCGTACTGTTCATAATTAATTATTATTTTCCGTCACTATTTGAATCTGAATTTACATTTCAATAATTCTAGAAAACAGTCCAGTGTTGACGATTGTTTTTCCTGAATATATTGGGAAACGCCGTACTGTTCATAATTAATTATTATTTTCCGTCACTATTTGAATCTGAATTTACATTTCAATAATTCTAGAAAACAGTCCAGTGTTGACGATTGTTTTTCCTGAATATATTGGGAAACGCCGTACTGTTCATAATTAATTATTATTTTCCGTCACTATTTGAATCTGAATTTACATTTCAATAATTCTAGAAAACAGTCCAGTGTTGACGATTGTTTTTCCTGAATATATTGGGAAACGCCGTACTGTTCATAATTAATTATTATTTTCCGTCACTATTTGAATCTGAATTTACATTTCAATAATTCTAGAAAACAGTCCAGTGTTGACGATTGTTTTTCCTGAATATATTGGGAAACGCCGTACTGTTCATAATTAATTATTATTTTCCGTCACTATTTGAATCTGAATTTACATTTCAATAATTCTAGAAAACAGTCCAGTGTTGACGATTGTTTTTCCTGAATATATTGGGAAACGCCGTACTGTTCATAATTAATTATTATTTTCCGTCACTATTTGAATCTGAATTTACATTTCAATAATTCTAGAAAACAGTCCAGTGTTGACGATTGTTTTTCCTGAATATATTGGGAAACGCCGTACTGTTCATAATTAATTACTATTTTCCGTCACTATTTGAATCTGAATTTACATTTCAATAATTCTAGAAAACAGTCCAGTGTTGACGATTGTTTTTCCTGAATATATTGGGAAACGCCGTACTGTTCATAATTAATTATTATTTTCCGTCACTATTTGAATCTGAATTTACATTTCAATAATTCTAGAAAACAGTCCAGTGTTGACGATTGTTTTTCTTGAATATATTGGGAAACGCCGTACTGTTCATAATTAATTATTATTTTCCGTCACTATCTGAATCTGAATTTACATTTCAATAATTCTAGAAAACAGTCCAGTGTTGACGATTGTTTTTCCTGAATATATTGGGAAACGCCGTACTGTTCATAATTAATTATTATTTTCCGTCACTATTTGAATCTGAATTTACATTTCAATAATTCTAGAAAACAGTCCAGTGTTGACGATTGTTTTTCCTGAATATATTGGGAAACGCCGTACTGTTCATAATTAATTATTATTTTCCGTCACTATTTGAATCTGAATTTACATTTCAATAATTCTAGAAAACAGTCCAGTGTTGACGATTGTTTTTCTTGAATAAATTGGGAAACGCCGTACTGTTCATAATTAATTATTATTTTCCGTCACTATTTGAATCTGAATTTACATTTCAATAATTCTAGAAAACAGTCCAGTGTTGACGATTGTTTTTCCTGAATATATTGGGAAACGCCGTACTGTTCATAATTAATTATTATTTTCCGTCACTATTTGAATCTGAATTTACATTTCAATAATTCTAGAAAACAGTCCAGTGTTGACGATTGTTTTTCTTGAATATATTGGGAAACGCCGGACTGTTCATAATTAATTATTATTTTCCGTCACTATTTGAATCTGAATTTACATTTCAATAATTCTAGAAAACAGTCCAGTGTTGACGATTGTTTTTCCTGAATATATTGGGAAACGCCGTACTGTTCATAATTAATTATTATTTTCCGTCACTATTTGAATCTGAATTTACATTTCAATAATTCTAGAAAACAGTCCAGTGTTGACGATTGTTTTTCTTGAATATATTGGGAAACGCCGTACTGTTCATAATTAATTATTATTTTCCGTCACTATTTGAATCTGAATTTACATTTCAATAATTCTAGAAAACAGTCCAGTGTTGACGATTGTTTTTCCTGAATATATTGGGAAACGCCGTACTGTTCATAATTAATTATTATTTTCCGTCACTATTTGAATCTGAATTTACATTTCAATAATTCTAGAAAACAGTCCAGTGTTGACGATTGTTTTTCTTGAATATATTGGGAAACGCCGTACTGTTCATAATTAATTATTATTTTCCGTCACTATTTGAATCTGAATTTACATTTCAATAATTCTAGAAAACAGTCCAGTGTTGACGATTGTTTTTCCTGAATATATTGGGAAACGCCGTACTGTTCATAATTAATTATTATTTTCCGTCACTATTTGAATCTGAATTTACATTTCAATAATTCTAGAAAACAGTCCAGTGTTGACGATTGTTTTTCCTGAATATACTGGGAAACGCCGTACTGTTCAGAATTAATTATTATTTTCCGTCACTATTTGAATCTGAATTTACATTTCAATAATTCTAGAAAACAGTCCAGTGTTGACGATTGTTTTTCTTGAATATATTGGGAAACGCCGTACTGTTCATAATTAATTATTATTTTCCGTCACTATTTGAATCTGAATTTACATTTCAATAATTCTAGAAAACAGTCCAGTGTTGACGATTGTTTTTCCTGAATATATTGGGAAACGCCGTACTGTTCATAATTAATTATTATTTTCCGTCACTATTTGAATCTGAATTTACATTTCAATAATTCTAGAAAACAGTAAAGTGTTGACGATTGTTTTTCCTGAATATATTGATAAGAGCTGTTCCGTTCATGATTTAATAATATTTTCCGTGGAGAATCAATTTTTGTTTTGATTTTGAATCAAATTCTACGAGACGATTCAGTGTTGACAGTCGTTTCATATGAATGCAATGATGAATACCAGTTTAGTTAACAATTAAGAATTTCCGTAAAGAGATTGAGTTCCATTTCAAGTTAGGGATTCCCCGTGAACAATTTAATAGTAATTTGTTCTTCCGAACACTGATTCCCGTCTTCTATTAAACCAAAAGATAAACCGAGGCGTAATAAATTGTCATAAGGAGAGACACAGTAGTACACGGGTGCTTGGTCACCTCTCAAGTAAACAGATTTCAGGAAGACGTGTACAATCTGATATTCTCATTTCTTACATCGTCTTAGGGTATATTGACCTAATCGAGATACCAGCTGTTAGTGAGCCTGATAAAAAACTTTCGCGGAATCATTTGGATTTAATAATCGAATAGCGTATATCATATAGGGATGACCGAATATCACTGTCTTATAAATGTTGTCATTTCCAGTGAAAACTCTGTATAGATATTTTGATTGTTGATAATTGTATATAATATTGTAAATAGTTAATGATTTATTTCTGTTAATAAATAGCTACAAAGGTTTGTCATCATTTTATTCGAGGCAAAGACATTATTCTTCTGTAGGAAGAGCATCTCTCAAATACCAACCACAAAACTAAACTAGAAGAACTCTGACCTTCTTACTTGTAAGAAACCCAGGCAGGTCTGCTAAGGTACATGACCGTACCGTAACCTTAGGGGACAACTAATCTTCCACCAGAATTAGTCATTTGGGCGGGAGTTGGTTACAATATCATAAGACCTAGAGATTTTGTTTTAGGACCAGCGAATTAAGAAAAACGTATTGCGGAAATTTGACAGTGAATAGTTTCAAATACTAGAAAAACTTAAACAATTGTTAGTAGCTAGACCAATTAGAAAAATATTCCATTCAGATTGGACAAACGAAGTGAATACACATGCCAGTAAAATTGGGATGACTGAAATATTGTTCCAAACAGATGAAGAAACAGGAAAAAAGATGCAGTACTATATTTTGGTCATCAAACAACACCAGTAGAAGAACATTATCATTCTTACCAGCTTCCAATTCTAGCGGTTAGATACTCATTCCAAAGTTTTCGAGTATATCTGTATACTATCTATACAGTCTCCTACTCTCTAACCGACTGTATTGCTATTAGAAGTACATTGAAGAAAAAAGATATCATACCACGAGTGGCGAGACGGTGGCTCAAATTACAGGATTATGATTTTGAAATTAAATCTCGTCCTGGTCTAAAAATGAATAACATAGATTTTTTGAGTCATAATCCGGTCAATACTGTTTCAAGTGTTGATAATGTAACATAAGATGAGGCGTTATTAGTAGCTCAACTGCAAGACGATAGAATTTGCGAAACACGAAAGATTTTGTTAGACAAAGATAATAATCCAAACAATAAACATTAATGTAAGACAATTAAAAATAAATGAATATATCAATATACTCAGTTATCTCAGATAAGCGAAATATTTGCCTGGGACTATAAGTTGTGACGTTAATGATCGATCTGGTCTAAAAAGACCTTATCACAAATAAACATAAATCATAACACAAAGGTGACAAAGTATATCAGAAATGTGAAGATGTATCTAAAGAGTGGATGGTTTAGCAATCCAACCGATGGCAGATATACAGGTGTCCTCGAACTGCGTGGCCAAAATGAAGCCGAAGATTCTTTGATTCGAAAAAAAGTTGATGAGCCTTTTTACTTTTGCCTCAAGTGTCTTGTTTACCCGGTAGAGGGCTTCAAAATTGCAAAAATAATTTTGTTTTTTCGGTATAACTTGAGAATGTGATGAAGAACTTTTACAATATTCAGCAGCTGAGTTACTGTCAATAATGGCCATTTTTGAGAGTGGAGCACAGAGCCTTAGAGACCATAGAAATGGCTCAAACTTGAGGATGTAACGGGAAAAGTGTCCAGAACTTTTTTGTGGTGAATGTAATTCACTCGATTTTTTTATGTAGATAGCTTATCTAATTTGAAAACTTTTCCTACTCTTAGAAAATTTTGATAAAATCAACGGATTAGCTTGAAATAATTAATTTTCGAGTCTTTGCAAATTTGGCTTACTAATTTTACTTGATTAAAATACCTTAGTTGCCTTTGCTTTTCTGATGTCATTTTGGCATTTGAAGAATTTATTCTCAAAACTGTCAGTTTTTACTTTGCTTTCCGTAAAAATTTTATAAAATTATGGCTCAAAATTTCACTAACACTGAAATGGTTGATATGTTATTGATTTATGGACTTTGTCGTTGCAATGGCCGGAGAAGGGAAAGATATCCGCATCGCAGAATTCCAAATCGGCAAACCTTCGCGAAACTGGCAAATTTGTAGCAAATCGCAGAGAAACTGGACGCAGATGGACAAGAAGGACGTTAGAGCTCGAAGAAGCGATACTGGAAGCGGTTGAAACTGAACCTGGGATAAGCACACTACGTTTGGGACTTCGTATTGGAGCCTCAAAATCATTAGTTCATAATGTACTGAAAGAAGAACTGTTGTATCCCTATCATATTAAAACAGTTCAAGACTTATTGCCCATGGATCCAGGTCATTGGCTAGATTTCTGTCGGCTTATTGTCCAAAGACAAAACGCAAACCCCAATTTTTGTAGAAGAATTCTGTTCACGGTCGAAGATACTTTCACGAGATGTGGTCTTTTTAACTTCCATAATGAACATTTCTATGCTGATGAAAATCCTCATGAAACGGAAGTTACATATTTTCAGAATCAAACTAAAATCAATGTTTGGGTTGGAATTGTGGATAACTTTATTATTGGCCCTACCGTTATACCCGATCGATTGAACGGGGAGAACTACTTGAACTTTTTGGAACAAAGGCTACTTGAACTGTTGGAAGAGTTGCCCTTACACATTCGTCGTGGCCTGGTTTATCCATGATGGTGCACCTCCTCATTTCACATTAGCTGTGAGGCGACATTTGAATGCGGAATATCCAGATCGCTGGATAGGTAGAGGACACGATGCACCAGTGAACTGACCGGCCCGCTCCCCTGATTTGACGCCCTGCGACTTCTTTCTATGGGGCGCTTTGAAGTCGAAAGTTTATGCAGCTCCAGTAAACACACGAGAGGAATTGTTGCAACGAATTAATCATGAAGCGGATTTATTGAAGAATGATCCTGAAGTACTAGCCAGAGTTCAATCCAATTTCTTGAAACGAATTAATTTGTGTATTCAGGAAAATGGGCAACATTTCGAACAATTGATGCCTTAGCGATTTCCCAAAAAGTTTTGTTGTTTCTTTTAATTTAGCATTTGTTTTTCCTAAATAATCACATCGTTTCCCCATTTCTATTGTTTTTATTATCCGTGTTTTACCGAGATATTAACCATTTCAGTGTTAGTGAAATTTTGAGCCAGAATTTTATAAAATTTTTACGGAAAGCAAAGTAAAAACTGACAGTTTTGAGAATAAATTCTCCAAATGCCAAAATGACATTAGAAAAGCAAAGGCAACTAAGGTATTTTAATCAAGTAAAATTAGTAAGCCAAAATTGCAAAGACTCGAAAATTATTTTTTTCAAGCTAATCCGTTGATTTTATCAAAATTTTCTAAGAGTAAGAAAAGTTTTCGAATTAGACAAGCTATCTAGATAAAAAATAGAGAGTGAATTACATCGACAACAAAAAAGTTCTGGACACTTTTCCCGTTACATCCTCAAGTTTGAGCCATTTCTATGATCTCTAAGGCTCTATGCTCCACTCTCAAAAACGGCTATTATTGACAGTAACTCACCTGCCAAATATTGTGAAAGTCCTTCATCACGTTCTCAAGTTATACCGAAAAAAGAAAATTATTTTTGCAACTTTGAAGCCCTCTACCGGCTGAACAAGACACTTGAGGCAAAAGTAAAAAGGCTCATCAAATTTTTTTCGAATCAAAGAATCTTCGGTTTTATTTTAGCTACGCAGTTCGAGAACACCCTGTATAATGACGAAATTCGACATTTCGGAGTCGACAAAACACTTCTCAAAATTCATGAAAACTAGTATTTCTCTAGACTTCGAAGCTACGTGAAATAGTATGTTGATTCTTGTCTACATTGCCTTTACTATAAATTGCCGAGCGGGAAAATCCATGATATCTACCCAATTAATAAAATTGCTGTATAAGTTCTTACCTTGCATATGGAATCTTGGTCCATTCGTGAAAAGTTCAAAAGGAAATAGACAATTACTCGTAATAGTAGAAAGATTGATTTACGATATTTAGTATTATAGAAGCAGTGAGGGATACTAAAACACAACATGTCATAAAAACTTTGAATCACTTAGTACATTTTGGTGTACTCTTACGCGTCATAACACATCATGACATTTATGTCGCAAATCTTTGGAAATTATTGTCGTCATAACGTATTATATGGAGAGATTCATAGATTATTTAAGAATCGCACCGCGCGTGGGTCAGCAAATTGGCTGGAATTTTTTAAGTTGATGCACCTTTGAAATAGAGCTCATTTCCAGGATTTCAGACATCTATGCGTGAAATCGTAAGTTGTTGTTGCAATACAGGTTCTGTCCTGACTGGCCATAGATAACTCTACTACCGTAGAATGAAATGTTCCGTGTTAGGTACCGAAACCGCGACAAGAGCGCCGCGTGAGGATTGGAAGCGTACTAAATGATGGTTTGGAGGGAAATTCGAAGTTACACAGCACATAAATGCAAATTTTGTTTTCTTACAATTTAAGTAGAAAATGAAAGTCCATAGTTTTTACCAATAGTTTTTATTCAACAACAGAGTTAGAACAGAAATATATAAAATATACATATAAATACAATTAAACATCGAAAACAATAGAAATGGCTATATATGATATAATAATATAATTAAATATTGAGACTAATGGCAATGGGTTGAAACAAAAATATATAAAATATACATATAAATACAATTACATATCGAAATTAATTACAATGGGTTGAAACAAAAATACGTAAAATATAAATATAAATACAATTAAATATAGAGACTAATTACAATGGGTTAATACAAAAATACATGAAATATACATATAAATACAATTAAATATTGAGACTAATTACAATGGGTTAAAACAAAAATACGTAAAATATACATATAAATACAATTAAATATCGAGACTAATTACAATGGGTTAAAACAAAAATACATAAAATATACATATAAATACAATTAAATATTGAGACTAATTACAATGGGTTGTTCTGCAATATGAAGATTCAGATATAGGTACACTTTTTTATATAATATGACACAAATTAAACTTACCATTAATTGCCATAAGGTTAATAGTCGATGCAACAGTTCTACTCAAAACTTGAGCACATATTGATACCTTCATTTTCTTCACTTTATTAGGAGTTACATGAAACTCAGTCAATTTTGGCATTGCTCTCAAGTATCCACTAACATTATCCAGTTGCCATGCCTTTTGTATATCTTCACATTTAGCTTTTTTTGGAGTTCCGTTTAGCGTGTAATTAACGGTTTTTGTTAGGAGGTTGTTTCTCACACCTTTCAGTAAATGTGGTGGATCATACAATGGAATAATTTGTTGTCCATCGACTTCTAATATGAAGTCATATAATTCTTTCCCTCCTCTTGCATACTCCTCTTTCGTTTCCTTCACTTATTTGTTTATCGTACTGACATTATTTGTACCTTGATCGCAAATTGTGGTCACCACATTGAAACCAATTTCCCTGCAAGATCGAACAATGTTTTGAATTGAACATTTAATGGTTTCAGCTTTTGCTGCTCCTTTAATAAATTGATACATAATTGGTTGTTTCCATTTTCCCTCAAAACCTTGCAGAATGAAAACCTGAAAGAGTGTCAATGAGAGAAATTCAATTATTTTCATTCACCTATAGTTTACCTGTACATGATTAGCTATATATATATATATATGTCAATAATATATATATATATATATATATATAATATACATAATATTGTAGAAATAGCGTGAATGATAGCAAGCAACAAGTCGTTATGGAAACAAAATCCACAAATGAATTGAACATGGCTACTATTGAAAAACAATAACAATCGCATGCGCATTATAATTTCTATTAATTTCGGACGCTTGACGCGCCCTCCCGTGTTTTGGAAGCGTAAATACTTTCGCCGGCCATGACAGTGTTGGTCCTTTCCATAAGACATTCCATTCTACGGTAGTAGAGTTATCTATGTGACTGGCGCTGGACAAGACTCAACAACTTGCCTGCGTGGGGATAACGGGAGTTATGAGGACTGCCCCCACCAGAACTCTGGAGGTTCTGGTGGGAATCATCCCTCTACAACTCCACATCAAAACAGTGGCCGCGGGTACGGCGAATCGGCTGACTGGTCTGGGCCAGTGGTTTGTTACGTCTATACCTCGCGGTCATGGCAAAATCTGGGATTGGGCAGCCGAGAACTGATCAATCCTCCGACTTACGCAGGATGCGATAGCGCCTGCAGTCAGGTTTCAAACACCAGACGTCCTCATAACCCAGAGGACGGACTGGGAGAACAAGGACTCTGGGTCGTGTGGTTTACGGACGGGTCTAGGACCGGCGAGTCTAGTGGAGCCGGAGTCTACTCGTGTATACCCAGAAGAGAGATTGCAGTTCCCCTAGGTGGCCACGCAACCGTTTTCCAGGCTGAGGTCTGTACAATACGGACATGTGCCCTGGAAAACCTTAGATTAAACTACCGAGGTAGGCGGATTTACATCTGCACTGACAGAGTGACTTCTAGGCTTGTCTTGGAGTGCAGGGAAACTCTGATTGAATTAGCCACAAGAAACAAACTCCAGCCAGTGTGGGTATCTGCCCATTCTGGCGTGAAGGGAAACGAAGTTGCCGATGAATTGGCCAAATGGGGTTCCTTGAGCGTCTCTAGCTTCGATTCAACTATCGGAATTTCATCGACCACCGGGCTCCACACCCTCAAGGAGCTACTGGATAGACAGTGGCTCTCGGTCTGGCGTGGTTCCCCGACACGAGGCAGGCGAAGCTCCACATTGGGGAGTTCTCCAAAACCCTACTCTCTAGCAGGAGACCTAAAACTGGTGGCAGGACTCCTTACAGGACACTGTCATCTTGAATAAACATCTACACACAATGCGCATCGTTGAAGACCCAGCTTGTAGTTGATATGGAAAAGTGGATGAAACTGTTTCTCACAACCTAGTAGAATGTCCAGCACTGGCTTCTCTTAGACTACAACACCTCGGCAGCACACATATGCCGCTTGAAGCCATAAGAGACATCAGTCCATGCAAAATCTTAGCCTTCGGCCCTGCCTTAGGCATGCTGGACTGATTCTTGTGTCGAAGGCCGCACAATGGACCCAATTAAGCGGTCTAGGTACTCCAGACTTGTTCGCCCCCGCTTTGATTGATTGATTGATTGCAATACGGGAGGCAGCAGGTGTTCTTTGTCATTATTAAATTAGTGCATCGGTCAGTTCTTCAGTTATATAGTTCTTGCTTAGCTCGTAGTTTGAGTTTTATTTCAAGTTGTAGTTTGGTATTATAGTTGAAATAATATAAATATACAATTGTGTCGATGCAATTCGTTGAAAAAGTTCCCTAACTATATCTTTTCTTATTTTTATATTACGTATTCAACTTATTCGATGAATTTTCTTACTATGGAAATTGGAATGTGCAGGAATGGTAATTTGACAAGTACCTCATGTCATTTACAATCACTTACGAAAAAACTACTTGTGCATAACCTAGAAACTTCAAGTGAAATTGATATTGAGATGCTAAAGTAAAGAGTGCAGAGTTTTGATAAATTAGTTAAAGGAAGTAATTGTGAAAATCACAAATGTGAATATTTGCTTTATTATTGAAGGAATAAAGTCAAATGTTGTGATCCTTTCGGCAAACATGCAAAAAAAGTTACGAGTGGTATACTCTAGCATCTCAATATCAATTCCACTTAAGGTTTCTAGGTTATGCATAACTAGGTTTTTTTGTAAGTGATTGTAAATGACATGAGGTACTTGTCAAATAACCAATCGTGTACAATTCAATTTCCATAGTGAGAAAATTCATCAAATAAGTTTGTTTGGAAAACATACAACTTGGAATAAAACTCAAACTACGAGCTAAACAAGGAACTATATAACTGAAGAACTAACCGATGCACTAATTTATTAACAAAGAACAGCTGCTGCCTCTCGTATTGCTACAACAACTGACAATTTCACGCATAGATGTCCCTCGAAATCAGCACATTTTTAAAATTATTTTAAGCCTTGTCAGTGGTCATGAATGTCTGAATGTGAAATATTACGTATTAAAATCATCAAATAACAATGACTCATATTATAATTTGTTAATTTTGCGGCATCTGAAATGAGTTTTTAGTTAATAATACTGAAAAAGGCGAACCGATATTTTGCAATATTTAAAAATTCACTGTGCCTAGAGCAATCGAATATTTTGCTCCAAATTTTTTTGGGTGATGAAAGAGTTACATTACTATCTTTTTACAAAGTTTTGTTAGTTTCGATTAGAAAAAAGTTCAAGTCGGTCAAAACTGCTTTCTTCAAATAGCTGTAACCTGGGCCCTAGTCGACCAATTTCGACATGCAAGTGCTCATTTGAGAGGTCAAGGACAGACAAATGAAATGAGACCTGTGAGATATATTTTGAATGAAATTTTGGCTGTTAGCACCAGCTAGAACATAGTCAATTTTTCGAAATTTGGGTTCCAACTTTAACAGGTCGCTGAAGGAGGCCTCTAGTTCGTGGGGTCTAAATTTTTTCTTTCAGAAGACATTTCGAAAAAACTGAGCGCCCGCGAAAGTTTTTAGTTGAAAGGTCGCTGAGAACAAGCATATCAAAGATAGACCAAAGAGTGCTATATTTCGGTCTAAAAAGAGCTTGTTCTCGGGACCCCTGACTCCTCGAAGCCTGAAATTTTGGAAAAGAGTTCTATTTCGAAGGTACATCAACTTAAAAGTCCAGCCAATTCGCTGACCCACTCGTGTAGCGATTTTTAAATAATTCATGGATCTCTTCATATACATTTTGAACAATGTTGCCAACCCACGTGCCAATGGTCAGTGCAAACACTACAACCTAACTAATGGAATGTCACCATCCGAATTATTATTTGAGACCAATCATCGCTTCTTGACGGAAGGTTTCATCTTTGGTGAAATGCAAAATGACGTCGATAGATTGGTTCTTTCTGAAGTTCGTCAAGAAGTGAAGTCCCAAATCGACAAAGAGTAGGATAAACAGAAGAAGAAATTCAATTTGAAGAGAACTAAAGCGCCGAAATACTCCGCTGGAAGCTTGGTATTGGTTCGGATCACGAATATACCGGCAACTAGAGATAGCTATAAGTTGTATCCTAAATTTCGAGGACTCTGTAGAATTATTGATTGCCATATTATCGAATGAACGGTATGATGTAAATGATCTATGGGACTAGTCGAGACGACACACGGTGGTGGCAGTTGACCACAGTAAGCCATGGATAACGTTGAAAGAAAAACGTAAGAGTAAACGTGAGAAAAATGCACGTAGGCAATCAGTATCAGTGGGGCAAAGTTTGTATCACCTACCAGAGGCGTGTTACACATCTGAAGCATACAATGATTGTTAAAGGTGTCGAATGTATGTACAGTGTACACATTACTTTATATGTGTGGAACTCGAATCATATTACACATTCGAAGCAGTAATAATGATATGATTAAGCGTACAATGTCGAGGGTGTGCATTTATAGTGATAACTAATAGGATAGATGCATAGGTACTACACATTTGAAGCACACATATCATGATAATTTGTACAGTGCCGAGGGAATGCATTTGTACAAATATACGTGAAACATTAGTGTGTTACAATTTCGATTATTCGTGTTTCTGATGTTCTTTTCGGCGACGTGAGCATTTTTGATTGAAATAAATGCATTAGGCACGCTTTGTGCTTGATACAATTAGTTTTGAAAAGTTCCATTTTAGACAGTGATACGTCTTCTGATGATGGTCGTGAGACCAAAACGTATCCATTTATCTGCCTCTGCCAGAGATGGTCGATCCGTGACTTCATCGTCTGGTTCGCTCCACTGATGGCCACATGAGAAGAGCGAAATAACGGTTTGGAATTAACAGACATGTTGTCACTGTTCAACCTAGAGAACAAAAGCTTTGTCTATTGATATTTCATTGTATTTCGGGTCCATCACCTGGTGGTTGTATTTTCAACTGTCTCCCCGTCGATTCTTCGAATCGTGAGATCTGTATAATAAACGTATGGATTTGTGAATAACATTCTCAGTGGGACATCTGCTTTCCGGCAGATAGTGTTGGAACATCTAGGTTCTCCAAACACTCTTAAGGTGGTAGTTATATATGTGTTGGATATGTTGATGAGTGACTTCATCGTCTGCTTCGATCTACTGATGAACTCGTGAGAAGAGCGATTCAGCTGTTTGGAACTACTTGACGTGTTATCACTATTCAACCTGGAGAACCAAAACTTTGTCTATTACTTCTAACACGGATGTGTTTGTATTTCACTTTGCATTACTTTTCACTTTATTGTCTGATTTGTCTTACATTCATGTTGGTTACTATGATCTTTGTTCAATCCTTTACGCAAGGTTAGGGTAAATAGCAGTAGTGGTGATATCAAATTGATTTGGTTTGTTTTCTAGATTCAGAATTATAATATCCGGTTCTGTGTTTATATTGTGGAATAAAACTGTGTTACGTCGTTTAGTAAGGCGTAAAACATTATCAGATAAACTGTAATTCCACCTTCAATGATTTGACGGGTGAAAAAATTCTCGCTGATGTCATGAACTTATGTTTGTTGAAACAATTTGTGAATCAAGCTTTTACAAATGTACAGTCATCGAGCAGCTCGAGAAAGATAGAGGAGGAGAGTTGGTCAACAAGAAAGTTTCTGAACACTCGCCAACAAAGGCATAGAAGGATGCATTACTTCGCCTTACATGCGGCAGCAAAACGGTATTGCATGCATTTGTTGAGTGCGCTCGTTCTTCATTGAATCCAAGCAAGTTTGCCAAAGGAAGTGTATGTAGAAGCATGCAAAATAATTCATTGAAAACGCATCTCTTTATGAATTTTGGAAGATCAATTGGACTCCTCAGTCATCTGAAAATTTTGGGAATGGAATGCTTTGTGCATGTTAACAAGAAGTTTCGCTAGAAATTGAACGACAAAAGTGTAGGATAGGTGAATAGAAGGGATGGATGTATAGATTTCAGTTCAGAGGGAGATTGTTCTAACTCATGATGTAAAATGTAATCCTGAAGTTATTTGCAATGTGTGCACAATCGTCAATAAACTTGATCATCGTATAAGGAACTCGCAGAGCTTAATTCATCTGTCTCATGTTCACATTGCAGTCAGTATTAGGAGGAAGTCAAGATCCAGAGGATTCAGAAAGAAACATAGCATCAAAGAGAAACGGAGAGCGAACGTGAATCTAAGAAACCACTATGACTGATCAGTGGAGATTATGAGTAAATGGCTGAATCATCTATTTGTGAACTCAAGAATCTTAATTTGTATCTAGAAGGATTGCAGTCTAGTGACAAATAACTGTGGTTGGAGGCAATTCATGGAGATTTGGCGACTTAAAAAAAAATGACAATGATACTGAGTGTTAGTCAAACGTACAAACGATGTACTGGTTTTGCAAAAGTGGGTCTTACGAAAACTGCAGATAGTGGAGACGTTTGTTTTAGAACTCAACCAATAGCCAAAGGATACGTCAGAGATAGGAACTAACTATGGAGAGGCATTCAGCACTGTTGAACTCCAAGACAGCATTTTGATCTTGTTGGCAGTGGCTGCTGAAATGGCATGCAATGCTATCAATATGACATAAAAATTATTCATCTGAATGGCGTGCTTGGAAAGGACTTGTATATAGAACAACCGGAAGGTTTTGAGGACAATGCTGTTCAAGAATGTCTTCTGAAAAGCTGTTTATATGATCTTCTGAATGTTGGAAGCGCCAAAATGGGAATCAGTTAATCAAAAAGAATTGCAGTTGTGACTTCATACAATCAGAGGATCTTTTGCAAACTTCATAACTATGAAAATACAGGAGAATAGAGATAATCTCGATAATGACAAATCAAGAGGATTACACAAGGGCAGTTCCAGAAACATTTAGAATAGCCTAGTTGAATGGGATTTCTACTCTGATTGAGCGCGAAATAATGGAAAGGAGAAATGATCACTACACCGCGACCAAGGTACTCTATCGATAGACGGTGGATTCTTTGATTCACTTAACTACAGTTTACGTCCTGATATCGCCTTCGCTGTTAGCAAAGTTGATCATGTCATGGACGATCCTAGAGTTCAAGTTTGGAATCATGTGAAAGGCATATTTCTATATTTGAAGAGCGCAGTGGATCATGGAATTGTCTTCCGGAAAGGATGAACACAGCGATGCCGAATATGCTAGTGATAAGAAAACAAGACGATCAACAACAAGTGTTTCACAACCTTTAATCATGAAGCGGAATCGTGGATCAGCAAGTTACAGAAGTCAGCGGCAACGTCAGCTATCGACGTATGAATAATATCCGCAAGTTCTGGAGCAAAGAAGATAATCTGGCAAAAAGACTGGTGTATGGATTGATAGAAGCTGCTAAAAATGATCCTACACCTTGAATGAACAATGATTCACGAGTGGTAGGTGA
Organism: Endomychus coccineus; assembly: GCA_958510875.1. Classification (NCBI taxonomy): domain Eukaryota; kingdom Metazoa; phylum Arthropoda; class Insecta; order Coleoptera; family Endomychidae; genus Endomychus; species Endomychus coccineus. The sequence goes on along the minus strand of OY294067.1, from coordinate 115,187,905 downwards.
AAATCCAGAATATCATCGAAAATCAAAGCTCAGCAAGGCCCGTTGATTCTACGCGAGGAAAAAATGTTTGAATGCCGATCTGGAAGTAGAGTCCATCGTCTTCCATGGGCCAATCAGTTAGTCTCTGGAAAGGGCTCAATTCGAGATGCTACTTAATAGGAAGTGTACATCTGCAAGGAATATATAGTGTTGTTTGTATTTTTTTTTGAAGAAGTGCTGATGTTAGAAGAAAATATAAATTAGTGAAGACATCTTAATGTATAAGATATTTTCGAAAATTGAGGCAGATTGGCTTAATAATAGCAGTTAAGAGAGCGTTAGATTCTGAATATATAAAACAAAGCGTAATTTATCAATATCCTTGTGTTGTCAAATTAATTTTACTGTTCAAAATAATGATTGAAGAAAGAAATAATCAACAGGCTTATAATAGAATTATTTGTTGAGTTATTATTACTCAATAGTTTGAAATTATTTGCAGGTAATTGAGTATTACCTATTACGTTAGGATAAGGCTCTGGTTTTAGTTGTATGAACATAAATTGGGACACAATGCGGTACGTGTCCCTGGGGATTTATTCATCATAATATGTTCTCGTTAATTCATATATGAATTAATTAGGGATAGTTGTATAAGCCTTCTCAGTGTGTAAAAAATGTTCTTCTTCGAGAACAGTATTCTCTAAACTAGAGGGTTCAGGAGGCTGACAACTAAACCTAACCGTTGATTGAAAGAGCTCTCTTTCAATTAACGACCTAACTGACGCGGTAAGTCATGTAAGAATGTTTGCAACGCTAGATCATCATAAATCTTAGTTTTAATTAAATGCTCATTATCGCAACAGTTAATATTAATTTTGTTTGCAATGAACTCCAACAGCTTGTATTCTCATACACATAAGATCCCTCACAAAACCATTTTAATTTTCACGATCGTAAAAATACTGGAATAGAAGTTTCTTGATTCTGAATTACGTTATTGCATCTTCACGAGTTTCTATTAGCCTTTTTCTGACTTTCTAACTTAGAAATTATTGAATTTAACAACCGTACATTTCTTGCATTTTCGACATGGGTTAAAACGCTATTTACTTGTAGCTCAGTCATTTTACTAAATGCATTATTACTAGGATTATCGAACAGTTAAAGTCTTTGTTGATTTATACTTCCGACTCTGAGTGGAGAATACAATTATGTTTCTGATTCAGCGGTCGAATCACATAGGAAAAAAAATATATAGCGAATGGATATAAAAGAAATGAGAGCATTTTTACTTCTTTAGTTTTGTTCTCTACTTCTACAAAAATTCCAGCGATTCTTGTCTGGTTTCTTGAACTATGAGTTGCCTTTTGGTTGATTGGTGACGATATTCACTAGTTGGTAACGAAATGAGAGCATTGTTACTTCCTTAGTATTGTTCTGTACTCCATTCTTAGCCTCTACAAAAATTCCAGCGATTCTTGTCTGGTTTCTTGAAGTATGAGTTGCCTTTTGGTTGATTGGTGACGATATTCACTAGTCGGTAACGATGCTCACTCGTTGAATTTGGAAGCTTATATTTTTTGTTTTTTATTTTTTACCGAACCTCTTTGAGTGTGTAAGATTTTCCCTCCCTCTAAGAAACTTTAGATTGACCGTTGTTAATTATGCATGAATATTTATTACATTCATTACGTAATATGTTGAGCATTGGTAAATATATATGTATTAATCAATGATTTGATGTAATAAAGAAAGAATGATAAACTCATATTAGATTACTATATAGGGCTTTCCAATGTTGTTTATTGAGGAATTATTCAAATTGAATCATTTCTGCAAAAATAGTTTTCATAAAATTGCAACTCACGAAGATATGAAGAAAAAATAAAGATAAACACGGAGGTTTTATTGCTTCTATTGTTTTTGCACAGTTGTTCACTGTTAACAGTTATTCTCCTATCAGATATCATTGTGAATCCACAAGAGTCTCGAGGTTCGATGTGACTTGAGTGTTCAGTGCTTGCAATCAAATTAGAATAAAGATTCTTGACCCAAGTATGAATTATATATAAATTTTCGGGAAATAGATCACATTAATACTTGTGATTTATATTTTCTCATCTTTACGTACTTCCGGTCTCACAACCATCATCATCGTGTGAGTCAGCGGTAAAATGTTGAGAGAGGAATTTTTCTGGAAGGCTTGAATGTTATAGGCATAGGGAAAGACCTCACTAGGTAAAGAGTTGCACATCTTTGCTGTTAGATAGAAAAATGAAGTCGGCTTGTGTCGAGCTTGACAATGGAGGGGTGACTAGTTTGAGCTCTTCTAGTCTCGTTTAATAGAATATTTCATCATAGAACATACTTTTCGTTAAGAGTCGAGTTCCATTCAAGAAATAAGAAAAATAGAGTGAGTCATATGACTAGATGATTAACGTTCCGATTAACATAAAACGGGAAATAAATTCAGTTACAGGATACATATTCCAGGCGAAGTCTAATATCTATGCTTTATTCAGCAGGAAATTTTTTAATTATCATTATGAGTTGACTTCCAGTGTTCTTTGCATGGTCGGTGAACGGATATCATAAACTTAGATTGTATGGAGCCTCCATGCCTCGGAAATATCTGGGTATGGAATGAAACAAGTAGCAAAAGTGTTTGATTTTGATATTCTGATAAAGGGAACATTTATGTCCCATCAGTAAATATTCAAAATTGCTACAACGGTGAAGCCTCATTTAAAACGCTCGTGGCTGAGACAGTTGATTGTTTTATGCGTCTAACTACTACAAATACCCTCTAGATACACAAGGCGTGAGGGCTCGATCGTGACGTCACAAGCCAGAAGACATATTGCAGATAGTCACCCATACATTACGACACTATGCTGCAATACCAAGAATAAAACAAAAGTTTTATTTATTTCTTAGGACTCATACAGGATGTCCCGTTACTTAATGCTCATAGCTTAAGAAGTGTGTAGAATAAAGTAAAAAGAGCATGTAGAATAAAGTAAAGTAATGTTTTATTAATTTTGTTATCACCACAAATTCAATTGAAGTTTTGGTTCATTATCTCGCCCCACTACCTCACAACACAATTTTGCTCTTCTAATAATTGAACATGTAACTCTCTGAATAGTATCTGGGTCGTCTCGTGATGATTTTTTTCTATACTTACTACAGAGAGAAAGAGGGAAATGTTCGAACAAAATTGTATGAGCCAGCGGTGGAACGTTGGCAGAGGAGATAGGCATTCGAATTTTTCTTGGAGGTTATATGCATGAGGAAAGAGCTCATTAGGCAAATAGTTCCACAACGCTATTCGATAGAAAAATGAAGTCTGGTAGGGAGACGAATAGCTCTCTTGTGGATAGAATCCAAGGGCTTCAGCTCAAGAGTATGTTGGGGAACCAAACTTTTAATCCTTGCTCCAAGACAGGTCGAAGCTGTGCTTTGTAGATTATGAGGATGTAAGTAGCTCTTGGCACGAAATAGGAAACCAAGTTTTTGTGAAGCGGTTTTCGTAATGGAGCTCACATGATCATCCCATGAGAGTGCTGTTGGTGGTGATCCCGCGCATGGATATGGAAGACTTCTTAGGTATACAAGTAGTACCTGGTATCATCATATTAGGGATTGTGCGATACGCTTTCCTAGAGAAGACGCAAGCTTGACTTTTGGGTACATTAAACTCTACTAGATTAACAGATCCCCATTTCAAAATTATTGCTAGATCTCCATTAATTGCAAACCTGTCTCTGTCTTGCTCCTCTTTCTTCATTTGAAGGTTTAAGGTTCTAGTTGAGAAAGCGGTATGTGGTCACTTCCAGCAGATCGTTGATATGGAGCAGAAACAAAGTTGTGCCAAGACCTTTGAACCTTTGGAACAAAGGCGTTGATAGCCATTGTAACGGAGGATTCTTCGTCAACCACCACATGGAATGATCTATCTGAGATGAATCTCGATAGTAAGTGACAAAGTTGAGGCGGCAAACCATATGATGGAAGATTCCCAAGAAGACTCGCAAGTTAAATACTTTGGAGATATCCAATGCCACAGCTAGAGATTACCCATATTTTCCAATAGATTTCAGCCATACATAATTTACCTAGGCAAGCAGGTCTCCTCTTGATATCTGCTGATTAAAGCCATATTGCCGGTCAATCACGATTTTGGAGCTCTTTAGGTACTAAATGAGCTCGATGTTGATGTGTTTTTCCTTTACTTTAGAGACCACAGATAATAGTGCAAAGGGTCTATAATTATTAGGAGGGGGTCTTCTTTCCTTTTTTTTTGGAATTGGTTGGGCTCCAGCTGCCTTCCAGCTGGAAGGGAACACACCAAGTTTGTGTCAAAGTGTAACGAACCTGCAGAAAACTGGTGTTGATTCAGGCGCACTTTCCTTGAGAATGACAGGTGGAATTCCCTCTGGCCCCATAGCGTTTCAGATATTGAGTTCAAGCAGAATGCGACTAATTTTAGGCTGACGAAGGACAATTTCAGGCATATCGCTATCGATGGCAGCAACATTGTGGGGGTTCTTCGCTTGTGGGTCCAAAGTGAAATTTGCTGCAAACATTCCAACAGAAAGGTTGACTTTTTCTTGTTGTATTGTAGTAGCCAGTGTGTCATCATCTTCCGCTAGGAGAGGGAATGAACTGGAAGCGAAGTATCTACCAATTGCTCTAGCAAAAATTAAAAACGAACAGGAGCCTTAATAAATGCAAGTTCATGTCAACAAAGTCTGTGAACGACTAGAAGCGAGAACATTGGGTTCAAGTATGCACTTTCAAACCAGATGTTAGATTTACGAGCTAATAGAAAAAGATTTGTCAGTTTTGGAATTATACTATTGACATTCTACCTAAAATATATTATGAACATTATAAAGATGCATTTTAATTAATTAGGTTAGTATAAATCTGACTTAGTGTCTGAATATGTGTCCTATGACTCACAGATTTGGAGTCAAGTTTTATGTGAATCATCTACAGAATAGATCTTCTATAATAATTGGTTTCCTTAGTTAAAATATCAACATTATTGTAATCGAATTCAAGGTTATAATCAAAGCAGTGTTTAGCATGGGCGGTGGAATTTTCTAAGATTTTGTTTCTTGTGCTATACCTATGGCCATACATTCTTTTTTGTAAATATTGTTTATTAGAGATTCCAGAATAAGTCCCATCGCAATCTAAACAATTTAATTTGTATACTTTGTGGGTTTGTTTATCTTTAGGTATTAAAGGTTTTTGATTTGAGAAATATTCTCCAACACAGTTAGTAGGCTTATGCGCGACATTTATATCATACTTTTTCATACATTTCCTAATTTTCTCGGAGGTTTCCGGAATGTATGGTAATGTTATAAAATTGTCTGTATTACCTTTTATGGTATTTATATATGAAGATCCATTATAGATTACGTTTATTCTTACTTTAATGATAGGATTGAAAAATGTTGTTGGGTAGTCATTCATTCCCAGTGTGTGACGAACAATTTTTAAATTTTTGTAACGGTCCTCTGCGTGGGACAATTTAACCGCGCGTTCTGTAAGACTGTTTATAACACTTTTTTCATAACATGTTGGTGCAACTGAATTGAAATGAAAATAACGTTGAGACCATTATGGCCAACTAATTTATTTTTCAATTCAATAGGGATTATATTATTTTTGTGGCAATTATTTATTAATTTATTCACGTTATTTTGTACTGATAATGTAGGGTCAGATTTTAATTTTTTGTGAGTTGTTTCATCATTTAAAAGGTTACCTATTTTGTTTTCGTAGTCATTTCTATGCATTATGACGGTTTTATTACACTTATCCGCGTTCAAAACTAATATTTGAGGATTAACATCTATCTAAGAACTCTCTGGTTCCTTTGTATGATAGTTAAAACGATCTTTCACAATACCTACTCCCGCTTTCTGTTTGTTCTTTTTATTTGTCAAGATGTTACAAATTTTGTTTCTAATTTAATTTTTTCCTCTGAATGTTTATCCCTTATTCCGCATTCTAAATTGACAACTATATATATGTAGTTATAAGAGCCCGTGCCACAGGTTCCTCAGAGGAACAACGAAGAGGTCACGCAGAAAAACTTGCTCCACTGCAAATTGCAGAAATAGATGAAACTTTGCAGAAATTGTCGGAAAACTATCCAACAAGGATCACCAGGTCTATAGGATCTCAAGTTGGAGTAGCATTATAGTAAAATATGGAAAACGTCATGTAACATAAACAGCAGAATCCGTTCTAGGGATGGGTGAAATTCGCATTGAATCGATTCACTTGAATTGAAATAATTGAATTCATTCTACAAATAATCTACACGATTAATTTTTCCGATACATCAACACCTTTAAATGGATTCAACCTTTTTTAAAATCGCCCATCCCTAATCTGTTCCATTCGAAAGGGTACAAACATTATAACCAAAAGATCTTTCATGACTCAAGAATATGTTTTGTCAGTCCCTTCTACATAACTTGCATACTAATGAATATTCACAAGAAATGGTGAATAACTTCTATAACAACCATGTTTGAGCAGTAGAAAATTCGAGTGCTGTGAGAAAAATACAATTTCTGCAAAGGTTATTATAGGGTGAATGATTGCGAAAGTCGAACTGTCAGCAGGTGTCAGTATGAAACACAGAGTTATCAAATACATTAAAATTTCAATGTAACATAAAGTATAAGTTAACATCTTCCATTAGCTGTTTCTAAATCAATTCCAATATATTTTCTGTTTCTACAACCATTTAAATTTGACCCGCAAGATTGTCCGAAAGCTATTTTGCTAACACAAGGGGGGGGGGGGAAGTTTCGTGATCAATTGATCAAAGCTTCATAAGGATATAAACCTCTGAAGGTATAGTACATCATTAATAGACATAATGCGATTCGATGCCCCGCCATAAATCGAAAATTTTTCACGCACATTCATCTTGAGTTCAATCCATTTTTGATTGAGGAGTGTAGGCTGTAGGTATAAATTTTACTATGGTTGACAATTACTCTGACAGTACTCATCCTGGTTCTTACATATTCCAATAGAACTGACTGAGAAATGTTCTGGGTAAGTATAAACACGTTTGTTTATTTGTCTGATTTACCACAAGTATAAACAAGTTTGAAGTTTATTTGCCTGATTTTCCACAATTCCGTGCAAATATACATCAGGAGATATATAATTAAATTGTCTAAATGATGAAGATACTTAGATTAAAAATGAGAGTCCAACTGTTGAAGCTGCGGTTACGTTTTGTAACAAAAATCTGTGGTAATACATATAGTTGAAACTGTGACCTGTGACAATAAAGTCATCAACTTTGAAAACATCCTGTATATGGTTATAAAATAGTGAATATGAATCCGTGACTCTCCTCGTTCGCTGGTAATCATAAATCGCATTTCGGGTTATTGCTTCATAAATTTTCATTGCTACAGTATCGCATATTTCGCCCGTTACTCACCAAAACGTTTAACCTGGCTGTTCGGAATGAGGTAATAAGGACTGATAAAATATAAAAGTGTTCACACTGTGGATACACTATAACACTCTAAATGAGAAATAAGAGCTTTAACAGTTCTTTAGTGGATCAAATTGATTATTTCTTATCCATAGTGTAATAAGCATTGTCTTTATCCGATTCCCATACTACCATTATTAACCACAAAAAATGTAGATGAAATCACCAGCTGTCGTTTGACAAATTATTCTTGAGAAAGAATGAATTCAGCAAAAAATGAATCAAAATACTTATCACTCCAGTCTTTAAGTTTCAATAGTAATAATCATTTCCTTATGAACAACATTCCCATAAAAAAGGTTCCAATTTGCCTCATAGTAAGAAATATATTGTTATGAGGCAAATTGGAACCTCTTATATACAGGATGTTTATTAAGTACTTGTACAAACTATGAAAGGTGAATCTTTTACTAATTTTGACATAAAAAGTTCTTATGAACGGCTTGGTTCTTGGCAATGTCACGAAATTCGTGATACTGTGGGAGTATTGATGATGAGAAATTCAAATATTCAGTTAGTTTTTTGTTCTATGTTAGAGGGAGCCACATACAGTGTTGTATCTGGATTGAAATAACCATAACTTTTTTGTATCACACTGTATGTCATTTTTGACTAAACAGACTAATTTCATCTATTCAATTCAACATACAAAAGGTAGTCTCAGTATCTGTCTCTAAAAACAGCTGTGTTGGTAAAAAACGGGTTGAAGGTTTAAACTGCGTTGAATCATTAAGAGTTTTTGAAAAATAAGAGAAAAAGATACTTATTCAGCGTCATGTGCTATGTTACACTATCACTTTACAAACTAGCATCACCAAATTAGTGAAAATTAGATAATAACAAAGATTCGCAAAAGTGTGCTGCATCTTTCCTCTGCAGCGGCAGTACACAAGAAGTAGGTAGTTGCATAGCAAGCCTTGGAAAACAATCCAGAGGTTTCCATGTCAGCAGAATCAGTCATTACAGTTGATTTAAAAAACAGGAAGTGATTTTCTGTCATGATGTTATAAGTATTAACTTATTGGGTGTTGTATTCAAAATGTACCAATATACCAACGTATTCATTCATTTCATCTATGGAATGGCTCACGGTAATACATAAGCTGCAAGACGAATGCATCAGGCGTGATTTCACAGTGGGTAGTTCCACACTTTCAAACTTTTATTAATATTCACGCAAGACTTTGTGAAACTGACAGTTTTAAAAGAACAACAGATATCTCAGGAAGGCCTGCGAGAGTTCGAATAGTTGAGATTGAAGAAGCTGTGTTGAATAGAATTGAAGAAGATTCGCAAAAAATTGCTCGTGAATTGAATATTACACAAAATTGTGTGGCAAATTTTAATATCTCAACAACTTTATCCTTATTTTACGCAACGTGTACTATTACCAAGAGATTTTCACCTCAGAGTAGATTTGTTTGCGTAATAAATTATTAAGAACCCCTGTGCCATGTGCTTTTCACAAATGGAACTTCGTTTTCTCGTAATGCCATCATTAATTTTCACAATAACCATATCTGAGCTGAGAATAATCCTAATGCTATCATAGAAAATCATTTTCAACCACACTTTTCTCTAAATATTTGGGTTGGATTTATTGGTGATCTTACTGGACATTGCATTCTTCCTCATAGGCTTACTGGCGAAGACTCTCGAAAGTTTTTGGAGCAAAAGCTTCATGACCATTTAGATGGTTAGATGATTGATTTAAAAACCAGGAACAAGATGCGGTTGATGCACGATGGAGCACCACCACACTTTAGTTAGGTTGCGCGTCGATTTCTGGACGAGAATTAGCCTAACCGTTGGATAAGAACATCGGGAATGCATGCCTGTCTTTCGGGATCACCTGATTTAAACCTATTGGATTAGTTTCTGTTGAGCCAATTGAAGTCACTAGCTCACAAAATTTCAGTTCAAAATGAACAAGATCTAAGAAACAAGATATTTGAATCGTGTGTCATCATTAAATAGACGTAAGGTATATTCGAAAGAGTTCGTTAATCGACGTTGAGGCAAATTTATGCATGCGTTGCAGTAGGTGGCAGTTATCTTCAGCAATTATTGTAAATATTATTAACTTACTGTTGCCAAATATCACGTAACTCTTACTAGGGGATGTGGGTACTGCTGAATGGTACGATCTATTTGAGATCTTTGAAACACTACGTCGAGTACCATTTGTCCATTTTCGGGAAAAACTGATACCAAACAATATCTAGGGCGTCACGTTTTGAAATTTTGAATTTGGCGTGAAAATACCCAAACGCCAACTCAGGATGGTATTGGTTTAGTATGTATCAATTATACGCATATTATAGTCATAGTCATTCCAATTAGATCCGTTTTTTTTGATTTGTGAAATATGATCTCAAAATGTAAATCATAATCATCGCTGAATTTTTGTCCGTATTTCCGCGAGGTCTAATTTTGGTCTATTCTCATGTATTTTGACACGTTGAACACGATGGTGTAGTTTAAATTTGGATTAACCCTGGGCTAGAAAAACTATGTCCATTTTTGGACCCGAAAATTGCCATTTTTCGAGTTTTGAGACAAAACTATCGGTTTGATGGAAAAAATGTTGAAGACAAATGTTGTTGGAAAAATTAATACGCAATTTTTGGCTTCAATCTCAAGTCGATTTGCGGTCGTGGGTCCAAGATATGGCTCATTTAGTGTGGTAATATAGTATATGTCAAAGAGTCCCTGTTTTTTCATATTCTGTTACGGTGGAAAGATAATATTTTTATTTCTCTTTTATTTGGTTTTTGTTATTTTGACCTATCTCATTTTTTGGCGTCACAATCGGCCATTTTGAAAAATTTGTATTTTACGAATTTCAGACGAAATACTGATGTTATCAATTTAAAACCAGAAATATTCTGCAGATTCCATCATTTTGCATATAATATCCAAAATTCAAGCATTTTGCTTTGAAGATATAACTTGAGCGCCATTTCGAAAATTTTGGACCAACGCAAAATTCAAATTTTTTGAGGTTAGAAATCTTACACGGAACTCAAATTCTAGGTTCTATTAGAGGTTTTGATAGCGAGTATTCTAAGTTCAAGCAGATCGATTTGAGTTGTTTAGAAATGGAGCTACTCTAATAAATGAGCTTGGGCCTCCAGAGGGCCCAATTTTGGGCCTATAGACAAAGTCTTGAGAGCACATTACAGAGAAATACATCGGCTATCTAAATTTGGAACAACGTACGGGAATTCGTTCACAATTCCAAGTTATAACGAATACCATCGTAACAAACTAGCACGGAATTTCATTTAGCGGCAATGAGCGACCATCGGTACAATAGATTCCGCGCTTGAAATTACAGTTTTTTTTAAATATTTCAAATGCACCTGAAGCCATAACGATTTTTATGAATATGTGAGTGTATGTAGACGTGTGAACGTGTATATGTAACCGTGACATGATGTTTTTATAGGGTGTTACAAAATATTTAAACAAAAAAAATAAGATTAATACATAATTTTGTTTTTTTTCACATTCATCTTTATATATATGTATAATTATTCACAAGTCACCTAAGTTTTCGTTATCACTGTCAGCATATATTGTTAATGATGTAATATGATCATTATTGATATACGGATCATCGTGATTCGCTTCATCATCTGAATTCGATAAAATTTGATCGTCGCAATTGTCGTTGATCATAGTTATCACTGATTTCTGACTCGAGGCAATTAGAACAGTCTTTACCTTCACAATGCTTACATAATGAGCTACAAGGTAATCCTAATTCTTTGCAAGAGCATTTACCAGCACAATTTTTCTTACAACCACAAGAGATTATTTTGATCAACTCAGCGTAACGTGCATTTTTTACTGTTTGTATATTAGGAGTAATTCCATTCGAACTATTTCTATAACCCCATTTCGTTGGATCAATGGTTTCATTACCGAACTTGGTAATACACCCTAAAAATATGTTGCTTTGCAGCATTATCGAATTTTCATATGACAACTTTGTTGAAATCTTATATAGAGTATGAAAGATCGAGCGAATGGAATTTGCTAATAAATGTGTTAAGCAAAATGCTCCCAATTTTTCTTGCCAGTGGACATTCACATTATGCCAAGGCATTACAAGGTAACCATATAAAAATACGATAATGGTGCAAAGCAACATATTTTTAGGGTGTATTACCAAGTTCAGGTTAGGATCGGTAATGAAACCATCAATTCAACGAAATTGGGTTGGAGAAATAGTTCGAATGGATTTATTCCTATACAAACAGTAAAAATAGCACGTCCTGATGAGTTGATCAGAATCATCTCTTATCGGAGTTGAAGAAAAAATGTACTGATAAATATTCGTGCAAAAAATTAGGATTACCTTGTAGCTCATTATGTAAGCATTGTGAAGGTAAAGGTTGTTCTAATTGCCTCGAGCAAGAAATCAGTATATTAGATGATTATGATTTTGATGACGATACCGATGATCAATGACAATTGCGACGATCAAATTTTATCAAACTCATATGATGAAGCGTATCACGACGATCCGTATATCAATAATGATCATATTACATCATTAGCGATATATGCTGACAGTGATAACGAAGATATTTTTTTAATAAACATGAAATGTAAAAAACAAAAAAAAATATGAATGTGGAAAAAAACAAAATTATTTTTTAATCTTATTTTCTTGTTCAAATGTTGAAATTTGTTATGTAACACCCTATAAAAACATCATGTCACGGTCACATATACACGTTCACACGTCTACATACACTGCCTTCAGGTATATTTTAGATTATTTAAAAATCCATAATTTCGCGCGCAAAATATATTGTACCGACCCTCGCTTATTGCAGATAAATGAAATTCCGTGCTAGATTTTTATGATGAAATTCGTTATAACTTAAAATTATGAACGAATCTCCGTACGTTGTTTCAAACTTAAATAGCAGATATATTTCTCTGTGATTTGCTTTAAAGTTCCTGTCGATAGGCCCAAAATTGAGCCCTCTACAGGCCCAAACACATTCATTAGAATAGCTCCATTTCTACCCAACTCAAATTAATCTGCTTAGACTTAAAATACCTGCTATTAAGACTTCTGATAGAAGAAAAATTTATAACCTCGAAAAATTTGAATTATTCGTTGGTTCAAAATTTTCAAAACAGCGCTAGAGTTATGTCTTCGAGGAAAAATGCTTAAATTTTTGATATTATATGCAGAATGATGGAATGTTGCGAATGATTTTGGTTCTAAATTGATAACATCAGTATTTCGTCTGAAATTCGCAAAATACGAATTTTTCAAAATGGCTGATTGTGACGCCAAAAAATGAGATAGGTCAAAATATCAAAAACAAAATGGAATAGAAATAAAAATACTATCTTTCCACGAAAAAACAAAAACTGTTTAACATATACTCAATTTTTCAATATGCAAAAAAAACACTAAATGAGCCCTATCTTGGACCCACAACCTCGACTCGACTTGAGACCGAAGTCAAAAGTTGCGTATTAATTTTTCCAACAATTTTTGTACGAAACATTTTTCCATTAAACTGATAGTTTTGTCTCAGAACTAAAAAAATCAAACATGGCCATTTTCGGGTCCAAAAATGGACATAGTTTTTCGAGCACAGGGTTAATCCAGATTTAAACTACATCATCGTGTTCAGCGTGTCAGAATACATAAGAATAGACCAAAATTAGACCTCGCGGAAATTCGGACATACAAATTTCTTAAATGACTAGACTATTAATACGTATCTCTTAGATTTAGGTTTATGAAATAATGTGAATTTTGGAACAAATAATCGATACTAATAAATTATATCTAAAATAAAGGTAGATGATAATTTACCTGGAATGCATGATGGTTGAAACTGCTTTATTATCAATGAACTTATCTTCATCAATGCTGAAGGGTTCTAGAACAAAAACAATTGTGATCATTATTTGCATATCGCATCAAGGAAGTGGGATGAGGCGTATCGTCTTTCTCAGGATGTAGGGGCTTAACTGAATATACTATAATTTTCAAGAGAGGTCTTGAAGATTTTATAGTTTTTTGACATGATATTCAAACATTTAGTATTTCATTCCAAGGGGGTCAAAAATAAGTGAAAAAAATTCAAAAAGGATGTCATTAATTTTTTTTTGTTATAAGCTTGTTCTTGTCTTAACAAAAAAAATGTGAGATAAGCCCACTATAAACTAATATGATAGCTTTTATATTATTTTACAAAAACAGACAATGCTAAATAAGACAAGCATTTATCGTGTTATATTTTACAGAAAAACGAAAATATGTTGTCTAATGAGGTGATGAGCAATAAAAGTCCGAATGTTCTTTTTTTCAGAACTGGTGTTGCACCACTACAAAGCTTCAACAGATTTCTGTATTTTTCTTCTGAAATTAGAGGTGATTCTTTGTAAAGCTTGGGTATATCATTGTGCATAATCGAATGCATAACAGAATGAATTGAACTGAACTGAATTTCTGAATGGCCATTCCTGAAAAAATTCTTATTGGCTCAGGTTTCTTTACCGCAAACGAAACCATTTCGTACCACTTTATGTCTTTGTCTGAATTGCTGTCATCTATACGTATGGAGAGAAGTCGAAGCTTTTGTGAAAACGTTTCAAAATCTGAAATGTCAGTGTAGCTTGAAGGGACAACAATATATGGATTCCTCGTTTCCGCCAGACGAAATACTGGAATGAGTTGTGTGGGAACCATGATATCACCAGCTAAATTTTGAGCATTAGAAATTGTGCTGTGAGCTGAGTCTCCTCCGTTTTAACCATGGTGAGAGACAAATAATCTGAGGATTGGTGCTGTTGTTAATTACATATAAAAGAATGGAGGCTATAATTGAATTTTTCTTTTGCCCTCCATATCCGTCTGCGAATAGTATGTTGTCTAAGATCTATCTTTGTCCTATCTACCTAAAAAGTTACAAAGCTGTCGCTATCTCACAGGAACCTCGTTTACGATTTGCTCCACTCCAGGTAGAACAAAACGATCTCTAGAACCAATCCCTAGCCTTCTTTTATAGAAGAGTTTGTTATCATTCGATGTAGGTACCTACATGAATAATCTGTTGTAAGTAAGAAAAAGCACAAGCCACAGACGTTTTATGAAACTTGGCTTTTTGTTTGCAAACACTTTTTATGTCTCTAACCTTCTTTTATCCTTTCAGATGCTTTTGATATCGATCATTTAAATTTGCCTTAATTTCATCAGATCTCTGTAAATACGTCATACAAAGACTACATGGTCCTTCTTAGGCCTGTGAAAGACAACTCCATACTTTTAAAAATTTGTCTGTATGAAGAAAAATATGCTTCCTCAATGAAATTTCCTGCACAATGTTCTAAATGAAGTGTGTACATTTTTGGCAGAGATAAATGGCTCTGTATTCTCTTGCGACAAATGAGGGACTCTACATTCGGAAACAGTTTAATATGATTGATTACAGATTCTCGTAAGGCTTTGTCTTTCAAAACATACGAGTGCTGGATACTTCCACGCTTATCTCTGGTTATTAAAGCAGTCTTTCCCTTTTTTAAAACTGCTGTACGCATAGCTTTATCGATGATTCCTGATGTGTGTAAAAAAAATTGCCCAACAGAGTAAAATTGAACATCGACAACATGACCTGAACACTTCACGGCTGCAGTCCCGCACTTCGCATGTTTGTTCATTATTAGGGTCATCTCAATCAGAAATATTATCTACACTTCTACGCGATCAAATGGATCCTATTGCCGGGGTATACTCCGCGTTGTCGTAGATTGGTTTCCATAGAAACCGTTGATATGATGACGTTTCGGCACAATCTCATGTGCCATTGTGCCGACATATATAAACAAGTTTGAAGTTTCTTTTCCCAATTGGCCACAATTTGATGTAGGTACATTAGAGATATATAATTAAATATTCTGAATTATGGAGTTAACTTAGATAATTCAGCATATGATTATAAAGATGAATACGTTTATTCATCTTTATAATCCTATGTTAATTTCGTGTATGTAACTTGAGAGATATAGAATTAAATTTTCTGAATTATGAAGATAAGATTAATTTAACTATAGGATTATAAAGATGAATAAACGTAAAATATTGAACCATAGGCGGGATTCATCACTGATCTACTATCCTTTCAGAGGTTTATATTTACAAAAATATAAAAATCTAACGGAACCAAAGTGGGACCTATAATTGGTAAGCACCCTGGACTAGAAATCCAGAAATGTAGGTTCGAATCCCGCCTATGGTTCAATCTTTTACGTTTATTCATCTTTATAATCCTAAGTTAAATTATCTAAGTTATCTTCACAATTCAGAAATTCAATTCCATATCTCTTATATATATATATATATATATGAATAAATAAATTGTCAAAGAAGCAACATCTATGTCACAAAGATATTTCTTCGTTGGCAATGAAAATTTATTTTTATAAATTGACATATAACAAACAAAAACCAACAGAGTTTTATTCTTGTTCACATGGCAACGCTGGAGAACTTGAAATAACTTCACTTGGTTCCACTTGAGGATTGGAGTGCTCCATGTTTTAATTGTGATGCAAGGTAGCTCCTGTTCAATTAGGGTGGCCAGAATATGCTTTCAACACACATATGTTTATTCCTTTTGTTTACCCTAGTGGACTTCAAATTATAGCGTGAACTATTTGTTTAATACTACATTTTCACGTCAGTTGATTCATTCATTATGATTGTTACTTGTTTCTTGCAACATATGAGGAATAAAATTAAATAAAACAGAGATAGCAATAAAATTCAACCATTTAATACCTACATTTTCATAAGTGGGTCCTCAATGCACTGCTTAATTCATATAATTCTGTATCAATCCGACTTGCTACGTCCATCAGAAATATCTCAGTTACCAGTAAGAAACAATTATAATGAAAAATGTTGAAATTCTTTCTACTGCGATAAAAATGTCGAGCAATACAGTTTTCAACTGGGCGTGCAAATAGTTGATATTCGCCTTGTTCAATTTGTTCTGACAAATGTATATTGAATTTGATGTTAGTATTTCTGAAATTGGCGAATCAAAATTATGTTAAATTTGCAGGATAAGATATTTGATCTGACGTTGTTGCCATTTGACTTTTTTGGAAACATTTAAGTGACCAACTTCATTCAAACAATTGCTAATATCGGCTGAGCCTTTCAATTAGTTTTCTTTACAGGTGATCCACAACTGATAAAATAGAGATAGAGATAGAGGCAATTTTTAGATTCATAGGAAACGAATTATAGCGATAATCCTGCACTAGAGGAATTATTGATGTTATCTCTCATAAAAAGGAGTTATCGACAGTCGATAACTATAGCTTTCACCTTCAAATATCAGTATTCAACCCATACTTTTGTTCACTGCTCAATATAGTCACCGCCTATTCAGCTAGTTTGTTTATTATCATGTCTCTGATATAATGAATAAATTTGATTCAAAAAATAATCCTCATGAATGAAGCACGACCGTGATTAATGAGCTACTATTTAGAAAGCTGCTAAATTTTTCTTGTATTTATTAATTTGACTCGATACTATTTTGGAATTCCTAATCAGAGATCAGATTACCAAAACCAAAATTACGTCTCGTTACATTATTATGAAATACAGTCTGAATTTAGATGCAATCCAAATAGTCGACTATTGATAATGTCGCTGGGTGACGAAACATTTGTCAGCAAGTAAACTTTGCAGTTCATTTGAATATAAATCTGTAATTTGTCCAACTAATGTACATATTCCTTAAATGAATTTACAACGGGTAACCGCCTAATTCTAGAGATATATTATACTGTGTGTGATACCTGATCTGAAACTGTTTTGAAAATTCAATCGTCTCTGAGAATGTCAAATAAAAATCCAATTCCCTGTCAAATAAAACAATTAATAAATTGATACGAACCATAAAAATTTGACAGTAGCGGTGTTAAACGAAGCTACACTCTTTGCGTACTCTCTAGTCTTGGTAAGTTAAACGTTTTACACTTATTTCAATACGGTTATCAATTTAGTTCTGTATTTTAGTATGGCATTTTTGATTCATTCATTTTTGAGGCATCATACGAGGGGTGTAGGACAAGTCATTATGAAACCATAAAGCCCTCTCATAACGCCCCGGTCGTTATGGATATGTGGACAGAAGCTTCCCGAGTCGACATATAGATATCCAAAATTTATTAATCTGTCATGAAATATATTATTCTTACATTATTCAAGCAAGGATTGTTCCAGTACTTATTGTATTAGTTGTCTAAAGGAATTAATCGACAACATATGAATGAACATGCGCCACTTAGAAGCGGGAAAGCAGGTAAACCTAAAACACCATGAATAACTTGTCATGTATCATATCATGTTCTTATAAGAACTATGATAAAACTAAGAAACAGAGCTAAGCTAAAATTTAGAAAAACAAAGTTACAAGGGCACTGGAATTATTATAAACAGTTACGTAATATAACAGAGGTCGCTATAAAAAATGAAAGATGCCTATTTGCAATTCAAATTGGGTTCCAAAAATTCGAAAAATATTTGGTAAGAACTAAAATCTTTGCAAGTAGTTCAAAATGAATTTAAAAACCATTTTCCAGATCATTTAAGTAATGTGAATAAGATAAATAGCTATTTTCTAGACAGTATACCGACTGAACATGAAGATTCAAGCAATCTGCTCATGTTCTACAAGAATTATACACTAAATAATATGCCGACAAGCTTTGAATTTCATCTAGTAACTGAAAAGCCATTAATAGACATAATCCATTAAATAAAATCAGATGCAACTCGTGTAGATGGTATAAATATTGTTATGCTCAAGTATTGTTGTCTGTATGTTATACCATTTATTACCCATATAATTAACAGCTGCCTAATAATGAATAAAGTACCCTATATGTGGAAAAAGCTATTGTAATGCCAATACCGAAAACTAAAATACCAAAAGTATTGCAAGATATTAGGCCAATTAGTATTATTCCTACGTGCTCTATGTTAATGGAAAAAGTTATACATATACAAAACAGTTTACATCTTTCCGCTCATAATATTTTACCAGCAGTTCAATCGGGCTTTAGGAAAACCCACTGGATGACATACATAGGGCAACAGACGCTGGACAAATTAGTGCTGTTAGATTTTAGTGAAGTGTTTGTCACATGAAGATACTATTTTATCTGGTGTTCTCAGGGCTCCATTTTAGGGCCATTATTGCTTACAATGTATACTTCGCACCTGCCAGATTGCATTAAATATTGCAAATGTCACTCATATGTCGATGATACACAAGTCTATCATAGCTTTCAACCGAATCAGATCAAGACTGCAGTAGAGCAAATTAATACAGATCTTTTTTCTATCCAACAGTTTGTTAAATCTCATTCATTATATCTTAGCTCTAATAAATCCAAAGTTATCATCTCTGGTAAGCCAGCATTGATCAATAATCTAGACAAGAGTGAGATCATACTTGAAATTAATGATGCAGAAATTCAAATAGTTCAAGATGTAAAAAATTTGGGGCTGATTGTAGATAACACATTAAGATATAAAGCTCAAGTCAATAAATATATCAAATATGCTATAACTGAATTGAAGTTGTTATATCCACACAGAAATGTTTTACCTATTAATACAAAAAAATGCTTGTCTCATTTCAATTTTTGTTCACCCGTTTACGCTCCATCCATTGATGCCATCATTATGAATAGCACAGAAAAAATTCAAAATTATTGCTTACGTTATATTTATGGTATGAGAAAGTATGATAGAATTTTACATAAGTTAATTGATACCAAATGGCTAAATATGAAAAATCGGTTTAAGTTGAATGCCCTCACTCTTAATCATTAAGTTATCCTATTTCGGAGACCAGCATATTTGTATAATAGAATACGGTTTCGGATATATATATATATATATATATATACATTTATATATATATATATATATATATATATATATATATATATATATATATATATATATATATATATATATATATATATATATATATATATATATATATATATATATAATTCGAATGTCAAACATAAATTTACAATCACTCCTCCTCTGCATAAGTCTAATAGCTTCAAACGATGTTTTTCATATCAAACATATAAGTTGTATAATGAAGTCCCGAACAATTCAAAACTAAATAAAATATCGTCTTACAAGAAAAAAATGTATAATAAACTGTTTCAGGAACAAACCGATGAGAATCAAGTTAGATAGTTTATTAGGTACCTACGTATTATCTTTGATAAGCTAGTAATTTCAAAAGAAATGAGAATCAAGTTAGATAGTTTATTAGGTACCTACGTATTATCTTTAATAAGCTAGTAATTTCAAAAGAAATGAGAATCAAGTTAGATAGTTTATTAGTGTAGTGTCCGTCTGTGACCGTACGTTAGGGTCTGTGACGGTTAGGCAGAGTCTGTGGTTGAGGACAGTGGGAGAAAGAAAGAGGGAAGATAGTAGCGGGAAAGAGACTGTTCGTTAGTATAAAGAAGTAGTTACTAATCATATTATTATTGAGGGATAATACCCTACATTAGGTAGGTACCTACGTATTATCTTTAATAAGCTAGTAATTTCAAAAGAAATGAGAATCAAGTTAGATAGTTTATTATTGTAGTGTCCGT
Source organism: Endomychus coccineus (assembly GCA_958510875.1). Lineage (NCBI taxonomy): Eukaryota > Metazoa > Arthropoda > Insecta > Coleoptera > Endomychidae > Endomychus > Endomychus coccineus. The sequence goes on along the minus strand of OY294067.1, from coordinate 115,167,681 downwards.
CTGTGACCGTACGTTAGGGTCTGTGACGGTTAGGCAGAGTCTGTGGTTGAGGACAGTGGGAGAAAGAAGGAGGGAAGATAGTAGCGGGAAAGAGACTGTTCGTTAGTATAAAGAAGTAGTTACTAATCATATTATTATTGAGGGATAATACCCTACATTAGGTAGGTACCTACGTATTATCTTTAATAAGCTAGTAATTTCAAAAGACATGAGAATCAAGTTAGATAGTTTATTAGTGTAGTGTCCGTCTGTGACCGTACGTTAGGGTCTGTGACGGTTAGGCAGAGTCTGTGGTTGAGGACAGAGGGAGAAAGAAGGAGGGAAGATAGTACCGGGAAAGAGATTGTTCGTTAGTGTGTCAAGGTGAATAATGTAATGTACGTTTTTGTATAAAAGAATAAAGAAGTAGTTACTAATCATATTATTATTGAGGGATATTACCCTACATTAGGTAGGTACCTACGTATTATCTTTAATAAGCTAGTAATTTCAAAATAAATGAGAATCAAGTTAGATAGTTTATTAGGTACCTAATTATCATTAATAAGCCAGTAAATTCAAAATATTATAATGACAGAAGCTAGATTAAGTTAGAATGTAGGCATTTGGTGCATATTACCGGCATTTATTATTTTGGGGTTTGAGCGGTAGATCGAGGGGTGGTTCGCTGCCCGCTTGAGCTTCGCCCTAAGATTTCCAATTTAGTTGTTCATATTATAGTAGTATTCTGTTAATGTAATATAGGGGTTGTAACAACTATTTTGTGGAAATAAAGATGTATCATTATTATTATTAATATTATTATATAAGCCTACAAATATTTACATATCTCATATCCTAGTCATGATGAGCAAATAATAACGAAACGAAAATTAATCATATTTTTATTCATAATAATGGTCTCCAGGAAATATGCCTCGTGAATTAGCAAATTGATGAATAATTTTCTCCTGAGAAATCGAACGCTTCGCGCTCTCGTGAAAATTATCGTCAATTTACTATGCCCTCGGGATATTACTCATGATAATAGAAGCATAAATTATTAGAAATCATTTCTGAACCACGAATTTTTAGTTGTTCAATTAATGTTAATTATGACACAGAGTGTCGTTGATACAAAATTATTATATTATCGTTAGAATATTGTATCGAATTAACTTAATTTGGAACTCGAAAATCAATTGATGCTATTTTCAATTATTCACCGCTATTTGGACGATTGAGGTTGTTTAACCTATTTGTTTGGCTACTTATTTCGACAAAATAATGCCCACTGTTACAGACCGGTACTGTCATTCTTTTTTTGTGGTCCTTTTCTTGAAAATTCTCAACAAAACAACAACTGTCGTCCTTCTAAATACAGAGAAACGAAGAGAGATATTGGCTTCCTCTTAGAGAATAGGGTTAATTCGATGGCATCGCCACAATGATTTATCAAAGATTAAGATAATTATGGATTTTTTAAATACAATAAATTTGCTGTTGTTGATTGAAAATTCATTCCGAAATCGGAAATTTACTTATTCCAGGTAATCGTTAAGTGCTTTCAAACGTTCATTTCTTTCATGAATATATTGATGTATATGAGATTTGACAGCTTTGGGTCCATTTGAACGCATACAATTTCGACAAGTAAACATTATTGATTCAGACTTTTCCGTATTCTTTGTTCTGTTTCCCATCTTTGTGTTTTCTCATGATGAATAAAAACCAGATTTCAATGTAGACCAATTTATATGAACTATTTTCACGTCAACGTTCCTAAATCCATTCTAAAGATCAAAAAGAAAAGGTGAAAGAATGAATATATAGAACGTAACATGACAAATGAGTTTGAAATAATTTCCTGAAAGAAATTATGCAAGTGCTTTTCAAATTTAATGGAACGAATATTAGAAATGTCAATCAACAAAAAATATAAATTTGTATTCAAGGTGAATAATCACGAATTCTGATTTTCTGATAGTTTTGGTAGCAATTTGAACTGAAACTGTTCAGGTGAATGACAAGAATTGTTGCATTTCAAGAAATTAAGTATTGACTCCCAGTTATATAGAATGAATAATCAAGACAAGAGAATCTCGTTCTAGATAACGTACACTACCGATTATACAGATTGGTGTTAGTGTATAACCGCATGAGTTTTGGTAGCAATTTGAATTGAAACTGTTCAGGTGTATGATAAGAATTGTTGCATTTCAAGAAATTAAGTATTGACTCCCAGTTATATAGAACGAATAATCAAGATAGATAATCTCGTTGTAGGTAACGTACACTACCGAATATACGGATTGGTGTTAGAGTATAACCGCACGAGTTTAGGTAGCAATTTGAACAGAAGCTATTCAGGTGTATGATTAGAATTGTTGCATTTCAAGGAATTAAGTATTGACTCCCAGTTATATAGAGCGGATAATCAAGACAGATAATCTCGTTGTAGATAACGTACACTACCGAATATACGGATTGGTGTTAGAGTATAACCGCACGAGTTTTGGTAGCAATTTGAACAGAAACTATTCAGGTGTATGATAAGAATTGTTGCATTTCAAGGAATTAAGTATTGACTCCCAGTTATATAGAGCGGATAATCAAGACAGATAATCTCGTTGTAGATAACGTACACTACCGAATATACGGATTGGTGTTAGAATATAACCGCACGAGTTTTGGTAGCAATTTGAACAGAAACTATTCATGTGTATGATAAGAATTGTTGCATTTCAAGGAATTAAGTATTAACTCCCAGTTATATAGAGCGGATAACCAAGACAGATAATCTCATTGTAGATAACGTACACTACCGAATATACGGATTGGTGTTAGAGTATAACCGCACGAGTTTTGGTAGCAATTTGAGCAGAAACTATTCAGGTGTATGATAAGAATTGTTGCATTTCAAGGAATTAAGTATTGACTCCCAGTTATATAGAACGGATAATCAAGACAGAGAATCTCGTTCTAGATAACGTACACTACCGAATATACAGATTGGTGTTAGAGTATAACCGCATGTGTATCCTATTTTCACGAGAGCGAAGAAATACGAGGTACACCTTCAATGGAATACATTGGCTATTATCAATAGCTGATGTTCATCGGTAACAGGCTCATGCTTGCCATTAAGAGAGGTTGTTTCGAGTATTTGATTCAATTTTGAACATTCTTTTTCTTTTTTAGAGTACAATTTTTAGTTCTGCCATTATTTCGAATTCAATTTTGCTTGATTTAATATTTTTATTGCGAAATATATTCGATGATTTAATTATTTTTTCTTCAGAAAAGTTGAAAGGATCAATAGCATAATTTTTAGGTAATTTTGAAATTTATTTCGCAGTCAAGAGATACTAACGATGTACACCCATGCGTACTTTTTGCATGGGGATATTTTTTTGTTCCAAAATTGATATCAGAAGAGTTAGAGAAGAATTTTCTATAGATTTTATATATAGAGTGTACGTGCTTATGGGAGAAAATAGTGAAGAATATTCTAATCCTAAGAAAATGCAACTTATGGGGTGTTGGTTGAAAAAGGAATGAATAGCGAATAGGGAAACCGTTGTAAAAATATGAACAATATGAGCAGTGCTTTCAGAGGAGAATTTCGAAAAATTATCAATAGGAAATAATCAGGTGCTGGAGAAGAGGAATACCTCAAATTTGCGGAACTTCGATCTACTTCGTTTTTGGAAGCCATTGTTTTGATCACGTGTATATGGAGATTTCGTGATATGTTATTTCTTCATTGCATACACAAGTGAAATGACTACTTAATAGTTCAATATTACTTCTAGCTGACATATTTGAGCTGAAGAAATTTATGTGCAAATTAACAGCACGTGTAGGCTAAAATTATTTTAGCCAGACCAACTGCACAAACTACGCATTGCGCAAACCGATTGAAGCATTAAAGCGAGGCGCAAACTGGAGCGGTCATGGGTGCGGTGGCGGTGGCGATCAAACGCTTTTCATTAAATTAAATGGAAGAGTGTTAACTTGAGGACAGCGGTAGAACGCTGCATGCACCATTTGCCCGTCAATTCGCGCAATTTTGCAAGAAGAAGTGTGACACTGAGAAACTATTTGAAAAAGTGAGTGAGTATCCAATTCTGTTCGATTTATCTCACGCGGTGTATAAAAACATAAGGATAAAATATACGACGAAATAGCTGCTTCTGTAAATGGTACAAGTGGTAAGTAAAAATTCATGGTTTTTTTGCAGTCTTATTCTTTTTAAGACTAACAGCGGAACAATTATAAAATACAGTTTCTTATTATTATTAAAATACGGAACAATTTGTTGATGTATTCCGAAAGCTGAACTGAATGTTGGCGAACGAACGCTCTGGTGTGCGGATGTCTTGTCCGCTTTTAAATCGCCACCGCCACCGCTCCAGTTTGCGCCTAGCTTTATAGTAGAGGAAATGAATGCAAGAACCTCTTATTTTTCTATAATGGGATGGATTTGAATGAAACCTTTCGCATTCGCTTCATTTTTGGACCGATGAACCTTTTGATTTTGGAGGTCGCCCCCAATGTTTTTGCTAGAGGGGCTGTTAGCAACCCCATTTTCTATCTCGCTGAGTTCTCAACCGAATCCCTTCAAATTCACATACAGGGATTTTGAGGGGTCAGCAATTACAGATCCGACGAGAAAATTTGGAAATTCAATATGGCGGCTACAAAATGGCGAGTTAAAACATAAAAATGCAGTTTGTAGCCCAACTGATGATGGTAGAGAAAAATACCAAGAGTTAAAAAGTGTTCAGATAACAATTTTGCATGAGGATACTTCATTTTTATGACTCATATATCACCAATCATCAACCACCTCTTAGCCGACCTCTTAGTTACCCTCACACTGCAAATCTAAAATTGCCGTTTGCAGCCATGATTTTGATTTTAGAGAAAAATGTCAGGATACAAATAATGTTCTAAATTTAAGTTTTCGTAGGAATTGGGTATTTTAAATGTTATTAACTACCCCCCTCCACTTTCCCCCACCCCTAAAATATTAGATGTATTTTGGGGCCATTCTATTGGTTTTTGGCAAAATTGACAGGATACAAAAAGCCCTTAGAATCAATTTTACGTAATGAGAGTGTATTCATATGTTCACTTACAACCCCTTTTTACCTTGAGAGGGTGAACATCCCTACTTATTTCGTAAAAGAGTCGGATTCTTCCATGTAAATAGAGAAATGTTATATAAATACACGTGAAAATTATATTTGGAGAATATCTCTCCATTCTGGACCCTATTAGATAGATCTCCAAGGGGTGGGGGTGAAGTCACATGCTGCATCGTATCACGAAAAAATCATCATAAATTATAAAGTTCATATATAATACTAATCATCATAAATTATAAAGTTCATATATAATACAAATAATGGTTCATATATAATACTAATAATAGGCATTTTATTTCGTCTTTTATATAGTGATGCAGCATGTGACTTCACCCCCACCCCTTTATCATCATCATCAATTGAGGGGAATTAGCTTAGCCCCCTGATGCCCTTAGGCCACTTAGTTGGGCCCATTGTGCGCCCCGTGGTCAGGAGCCTATTCTACTATTCTAGCAGGTTTGTGGCCCGTCAGAAACCCAGAATATTGCCAGTGCTGGCTTCCATAAGTTCTTTCGGGAGCAGTTTTAATTCTTCGAAGTGTCGGTGCCTGAGGGATGCTAATGCTGGGCATTCCAACAGGATGTGAGAGGCAGTTTCTTCCACCTCTCTGCATTTCCTACATATTGGGTCATCTGTGATGCCCATAGTGTGGAGATGTTTGTTAAGACGATCCTCACTCCTTGGAGATCTATCTGATAGTGTGCAGAATGGAGGGATATTCTTCAAATATAATTTTAACGTGTCTTAATATAACATTTCCCTATTTACATGGAAAAATCCGGCTTGTTTAAGAAATAAGTAGGGATGTTCACCCTCTCAAGGTGAAAAGGGGTTGAAAGTGAACATATGAATATACTTTTATCATGTGAAATTTACCTCTAAGCACTTTTGAACTTTGTAGCAGCCACTTTGAATTTTCAAATTTAATCGTCGGATTCGTAATCGCTGATCCCTCAAAACCCCTGTATGTAAATTTGAAAGAATGGGGTTGCTAACAACACCTCTAGCAAAAAGAGGAGGTGCGACCGCCAAAATCTAAAGGTTAACAAAGTTTATTGACTCAAAACTGAAGCGGATGCAAAGTGTTCTTTTCAAATCCATTCCATTACAAAAAAAATAAGAGATGAGGGTCTTTTTATGCATTCATTTCCTCTACTATTAACTGAGTGTCTGTGGGAACCTTAAGACAACGTTCTCCCTTTCCTACGCTTTCTCCCTTTCCTACACTTTATCACAGTCTAAAACGGATATACTTATTCCTACATTCACAATAACCGACTACTGCATCAGCTTTCCAATCGGTATTCGTTCTATTTGATATAAGGGGCTTCAAATGAATGTTCATCTACGTTGAGGTCATTTGACTTCAACATTGAAACGTTTGTAATTTCTCACATAATTGTATGTATGTTGATAAGTAATAGGGTACATAATCATCATCATTATGGTACTAGCCATCCATATTATTTATGATCCGAATTACATACAAAATTTTATAATGTAAATTAAAAACGAATTTCTATTGTATTCACAACCTCGTCGGTAGAATTTACTTTAAACTGAGCTCTTACTTTTACTGATTATATCAATCGAAACGTAGTTGTTAGTGGTGTTGTTTGTCAAGACCTTCATACTAAATGTGACTTTATCGTTAGAAAAATAGTGCGGTTTTGGATTAAACTTATACGTGCACTTAGCTGAAAGTCACTTATTCATGATGGTGTAAATAGGATCATGTGAAAATACTGGGTAACCCATTTTAATCCACCAGTAGTCCGGGGGGCGGCGGGAACAGGGGGCAACTGTCAAATCTTAAATGGAAACCCCTATTTTGTATTGCAGTTTCGGATAGAGCGTTAGAAAGTAGGTACATTTTATCCGGGTTGTTTTCCACAATTGATGATAGATGGCGCTGCAAACGTGAAAACGTGTTTTTTTTATCAATTAAATAGCAAGGTTTTTTCCTTTGGGGTTACCTGAAAGATCCTCCAATCATGCGCGAGAACATGATGGAGCGAATAACTAATGCCTGTCATGAAATTTCTCCAAACACGTTGCAGGCGTGCGTGGAGAATTTCGCTAAACGTGTACGATTGTGTCGAGACCATCAAGGACACAATTTTGAGCAGTACATTTGAATTGCAATGGCGACGGACTCACACACACGCAACACGCATACTCACATGCTCATGCAACACACGAACAACCACACAGACACACAAACAGATTTTGACGTTTGCAGCGCTATCTATTACCAAATTTTAAAAACACCCCGGATAAAATTGACCTACTCTTTAACACTATCCGAATCTGCAATACAAAATAGGGGTTTCCATTTAAGATTTGAAAGTTGCCCCCTGTTCGCGCCGCCCCCGGGGGGCTGGGGGGCAAAGTCGACGGCATCAGATGTCCCCCTCATAACCGTTAACTTTTTATTCGGAACAATTGTTGCTTCAATGCACTGCTTCAGAATTATCGCTACTGGCGGATTAAAATGGGACACCCAGTATATCTAATTATATTTACTTTTGAAGTGAACTCAATGAATTATCACAATATTATCATATCTATCGTATAAAAACTGGAAACCAAACGAGGCAAACAACTTATTTGAATAAACAGGACCGGACCTAACATTTTATTTACTGTAGCTTGAGTGTAAGTTTTCCCAAAATGATTGAATGTTATGAATGCAAGGTGAGTAAATCTGATAAAACTAATGAAATGTTTCCATGTGATAGTTGCAAACGTTGGAGCTGCGCTAATTGCGCGGAATTATCAGTCTCCGAAATTCGATGCTTGGCATTAAGAAAGGGAAAATTGATGTTCTTCTGTGAGGAGTGTGAGAGAGGAATCTTGATGATACCAACTCTAATGAAGAAAATCAGTGAAATGGAAATTGAATCAATAAAACAGGAAGCAAGATCGACTTTGGATAATGAAGAAATCTTGGAAATGATTGAAAGACAGACAAGCATGTCAAACATTATGATATTCAATGAAAATGAACCTCATCAGAGTACTCAAGCTGAACGGGTTGCTTCAGATAAGGATTGCATACTGAATATACTCGAGAACATCAACGGTGAATGAGGAAAACTAAAGCACCTCAGATTAGGAAAATTCTCACCAAGAAAAGTAAGACCATTAAAAGTAGTCTTAAATGTCATTCTGATGCCAAATATGTTCTCAAAAAAAAACACTAAGTGAAAACTCCGAGTACAAGAATTTAGTGTGAGCAAACCAAAGCACAAAGAGAATACTTACAACAAATCAAACACCGACTCCAAGATACTATCGAAAATGACGATAATACTAAAGCGTTTAAGTTCATCAATAACAAACCAACAATTGTAAAGAAAAATCAAATCAATATCCAAAAAACTAATAGAGTTACCTAGTATTCAATTGAACACTGATATCTAATGAACAAGGATCAGATTGAGGGAAGTTTCATTTGTTATAATCTCAGAATTATATGAGTAAGCGAGGCGAGCTCAACAGATGATATTGAATCTAATGAAATGAAGATAGATAATTATAATAGTATAAGATGTGGTTCCAGAAGTAGACACACTGGTAGCGTTGTGATATATGTAAAAAGTAACATTGAATACATTCATTTCAAAACATTCATCTTAGAAGGGAATTATTGGTGTAGAGTATTAAAAATTAAGGTTGGCTCATATAACTGAATCATAAGTTGTCTTTACCATTCTCCTTCATCATCAGATGCAACTTTCATTGAAAGGTAATTGTGATACCATTTTTTTCAATAGTGACAAATGTATTCTGGTCCGTTACTGTAATTTAAATTACTTGAATGACAACTACCTTTATGTTAAAAAAATCAAAAATCTTCTAGCAACATATGGAATAAGTCAATTGATTACATAGGCAACCAGAATAACAAATGATAGTGAAACCTTATTAGATTCTGTTTTGTCAAATCAGAGCAATATTACAGCGAGAGTACATTGAAAACCTGTGATAACTGGCCACCTAGTAATTTCTGTTAATATTTTCGGACATGACAATCATCAAAATTTAAAAACAAAAATATTTGAAATCTGAATAATTAAAATTTGCGATTGATAAACATTGAACTGTTACAATCGAATTGGTCACTTAATACTGTTGATGTGGATGAAGAAATTCTGGGAACTTGTGGAAATATAATTAACAAGATATCTCCGATTCAAGTTGATAGATATAGGAATAACTAGGTACCAAGGTTTGACAGCTCTGTTTTTGATGACATAAAGGAGAGAGACAAATGTTATAAGAAATTTAGTAGTGTCAGTATTGATAGAGAAAGCGCTATTTAAGAAACAAAGAAATTATGTGGTTCAGTTATTAAAAAATAAAAAAAAACAAATATTACTACGAAAAAATAGATACGCTTAAGAACAAAGGACAGAAAATGCGGAAAACACTTAAAAAACTAGTTGATACGAAGTTTCGGGATATTCCTAAATATATTAAATTCCAACATGATGATGAAATGATAATTGTTCAGGATGAAATTGCTAATAATTTTAATGAATATTTTGTTAACAGTATTGTCAAAGTTATAGAGCTTGATGATGACCGATCATGGGGTAATAGTAAGTTTAACATATATCCCGAATTTTCAGAGTTCAAAACTATAACACATAGCGAATTGAGCAATTATTTCTGTACTAGATAATAAGTGCAGATTGAATGAGATCTTCAATGCTATCTTGAAAAGGATATTTCAATCTATTGGTCAAATCTTAAATCTCATTAATATGCCACTTGTTCCAATTGCCAAGATTTCTAACACAGCTCTTGCAAGCGAATCAGTACATCACCACCTATAGAAAAATTTTTGGAAATTATGGTTTATAATCAATTATTAGAGCACATCGATAGTAATGATTTTGTGATTAGTAACCAACCCGGTTTTCGTAAAAAGCATTCGTAAGAAGCAGCATTGCAACTTTCTATAACTATGTTCAAAAATGACATAGATGATGGCAAATATGTCGTGACGGTATTCTTGGATTTTGAAAGACCCTTTGAGACCATCGACCGAAATATATTAATTATATTATTAACTAAATTATAACAGTATGGAAATCGAAACAAAGCACTCAAAAGGTTCGAAAGGGGAAAAACCAGAGAGTCAGAGTTAGGAATTCAACATGACGTGAAATTTGCAATAATCTTGGGGTGCCACAGGGAAGTGTCTTAGGTCCTCTCCTCTTCATATCATATCTAAATGATATTGATCTTTTCGTAAACTGTGAGTTCATAAATGTATTTGCTGGCGACACATTATTAGCATATAGTGATGTATGCCTGAACATTGCTTTACAGAAGTAATATGCTCTAATATGTGTAAGTAGATATTCAAAAATCAACAAGCTTAAACTGGATGTCCCCAAAACTAAGGCAATGATTATGTCAACTAAATACAAATAAGGACAGATAAATGTGGATGATACAGATATTTCGATTAATAACGAGCAAATTGAAATCATAACAACTGTCAAGTATTTTGGGTTTCAGTTGGATAATCTACTTTCTTTGGACGCACAATTCATACATGTTACTAAGAAAATTTCAAAAAAACTATATTTTTTCTCAAGAATTTCTGAGCAATTATCTATTAATTCAAGAATCACAGTATACCGCTCGATCTTACTACTTACCTCATTTCGACTTGTGCAACTTTATTATACCAATTCAATTTAAATAAAATGACACAGCTATAAGAATGACAAAATAGAGGCATGAGGATCAATACAAACTGTAATCGCTATTCTCCTATCTCAAGGATGTTGAATACATTACAATGGTTTTCAGTTACAAAACGACTTTTCTTGCTAACGATGATATTCATTTACAAAATATTACACAATGAAGTACCTTCTTATTTTATTGAATACGTTGATTTCCAACATGAGATTTACTATTATTCCACCCGAAACAGGAACAACATCCATGTACCAAGGGTGAAATTATTGAATACAAGAATATCTTTGTTTTTGAAAGGAATGATAGGGTTCAATATTCTTCCTCATATACAGGATGTCCTCGAACTGCGTGGCCAAAATGGAACCGAAGATTCTTTGACTCGAAAAAAATTCGATGAGCCTTTTTACTTTTGCCTTAAGTGTCTTGTTTAGCCGGTAGAGGGCTTCAAAGTTGCAAAAATAATTTTGTTTTTTCGGTATAACTTGAGAAGGTGATGGAGGACTTACAATATTTGGCAGGTGAGTTACTGTCCTTTTTGAGAGTGGAGCACAGAGCCTTAGAGACCATAGAAATGGCTCAAACTTGAGGATGTAACGGGAAAAGTTTCCAGAACTTTTTTGTGGTCAATGTAATTCACCCGATATTTTTCATGTAGATAGCTTATCTAATTTGAAAACTTTTCTTACTCTTAGAAAATTTTGATAAAATCAACGGATTAGCTTGAAAAAATTAATTTTCGAGTCTCTGCAATTTTGGCTTACTAATTTTACTTGATTAAAATACCTTAGTTGCCTCTGCTTTTCTAATGTCATTTTGGCATTTGGAGAATCTATTCTCAAAACTGTCAGTTTTTACTTTGCTTTCCGTACAAATTTTATGAAATTATGGCTCAAAATTTCACTAACACTGAAATGGTTAATATCTCGGTAAAACACGAATAATAAAAACAATAGAAATGGGGAAACGATGTGATTATTTAGGAAAAACAAATGCTACATTAAAAGAAACAACGATACTTTTTGTGAAATCGCTAAGGCATCAATTGTTCGAAATCTTGCCCATTTTCCTGAATACACAAATTAATTCGTTTCAAGAAATTGAATTGAACTCTGGCTAGTACTTCAGGATCATTCTTCAATAAATCCGCTTCATGATTAATTCGTTGCAACAATTTCTCCCGTGTATTTCCTGGAGCTGCATAAACTTTTGCCCCATAGAAAGAAGTCGCAGGGCGTCGAGTCAGGGGAGCGGGCCGGCCAGTTCACTGGTGCATCGTGTCCTCTACCTATCCAGCGATCTGGATATTCCGCATTCAAATGTCGCCTCACAGCTAATGTGAATTGAGGAGGTGCACCATCATGCATAAAAGAAAGGTCACGACAAATGTGTAAGGGCAAGTCTTCAATAGTTCAGGTAGCCTTTGTTCCAAAAAGTTCAAGTAGCTCTCCCCGTTCAATCGATCGGGTATAACGGTAGGACCAATAATAAAGTTATCCACAATTCCAACCCAAACATTGATTTTAGTTTGAAAAATCGTGAAAGTAGCTTCGTCCGTGAACAGAATTCTTTTACAAAAATTGGGGTTTGCGTTTTGTCTTTGGACAATAAACCGACAGAAATCTAGCCGATGACCTGGATCCATGGGCAATAAGTCTTGAACTGTTTTAATATGATATGGATACAACAGTTAGTCTCTCAGTACATTATGAACTAATGATGTTGAGGCTCCAATACGAAGTCCCAAACGTCGTGTGCTTATCCTAGGTTCAGTTTCAACCGCTTCCAGTATCTCTTCTTCGAGCTCTAACGTCCTTCTTGTCCGTCTGCGTTCAGTTTCTCTGCGATTCGCTTCAAATCTGCCAGTTTCGCGAAGTCGCCTCTCGATATTAGCAAAGGTTTGCCGATTTGGAATTCTGCGGTGCGGATATCTTTCCCCATGAACTTGTACACTTCTCCGGCCATTGCAACGACAAAGTCCATAAATCAATAACATATCAACCATTTCAGTGTTAGTGAAATTTTGAGCCATAATTTTATAAAATTTTTATGGAAAGCAAAGTAAAAACTGACAGTTTTGAGAATAAATTCTCCAAATGCCAAAATGACATTAGAAAAGCAAAGGCAACTAAGTATTTTAATTAAGTAAAATTAGTAAGCCAAAATTGCAGAGACTCAAAAATTAATTTTTTCAAGCCAATCCGTTGATTTTATCACAATTTTTTAAGAGTAAAAAAAGTTTTCAAACAAAATAAGCTATATACGTAAAAAATATAGAGTGAATTACATTGACCACAAAAAAGTTCTGGACACTTTTCCCGTTACATCCTCAAGTTTGAGCCATTTCTATGGTCTCTAAGGCTCTGTGCTCCACTGTCAAAAACGGTTATTATCAACAGCAACTCACCTGCCAAATATTGTAGAAGTCCTTCATCACGTTCTCAAGTTACACCGAAAAAACAAAATTATTTTTGCAACTTTGAAACCCTCTACCGGCTAAACAAGACACTTGAGGCAAAAGTAGAAAGGCTCATCAAATTTTTTTCGAATCAAAGAATCTTCGGTTCAATTTTGGCCACGCAGTTCGAGGACACCCTGTACAGGTTGACCCAGAGTTCCGAAAAAGTCCAATAGCTCCATTGCTATTGTAGATATTACCAGGCGATTTTCCTTATGAAATGAATACACAAACAGAGCGTAATTGGAAAATATTTGTATTCATATACAGGTTGGTCTTCATCAAGTAACACACTAAATTTATGTTTTTTCAAAAGAACACCCTATACTGTGATCTTTATTTCGAAAGCCCTCTTCAATCTGAGAAGGATGATGTAACATACCATGGATCTCTTGTTAACGGTTCTCGGATTATTAGACATTCTAAAGTTAAGAGGGGTCTACTTCAAAAAATCACTCTGTGTACTGATCAAGATAAGACTGCGATTCTTACGCGAGCAGTTTTTCGATATGGTGGAGAATATTACCATCAGCAGAAATTTCTCGAAAATGTGCAAAGTATACAGGGCGAACCATAACAGAAAAGCAAGCATAACTTTTTATTCTCTGGAGAACATCCTGTATATTATTCCATTAGTCGAAAGGTCTTTCAATAAGCTTTCCAACGGTGTAAAGTAAGTATGGTCGAAAGTGAATATTCAGGCTGTTATTAAATAAAACAAACGAGGAACTAAACTTTACATGAAAACAATGCACAAATCAAGCGGTTTACTATCAAATTTGCAACTTGTCAGTTGTGAGATCATCCTGATTCATGCAAGAATACTATTTTTCGAAATGAATTTCACGGTACAAGAACTGATAAATTTGGTGTATTGCTTAGAAGAAGCTCAATATTTTATTGGCAAGAACAATTTACCAACATAAATATCCAAGAGCACGTATACCGTCACATGCCGCTTCACAAAAAGTAAAAAACCGACTTGAAGCTCTTGGGAACGTCGCCTATACAAAGAGGAGTTGTTTGGTCGAAGAATACGCTATGATGAAGAGCTAGAAGTCCTTTTATTTCAGAAGAAAATCTAGAAGTGAGTTGTCGAAAAATTGCTGTAGAAACTAGAATGTCGCAAATCAGTATCAATCGAATTGAACTTCAACAGGAACTGTACGGATATGATTTTTAAACCCGAATCACTTTTGCGGATACAATGCTTAATTTAGTTAATAGTCTCAAGAATATAATCTTATTTGATAACGAAGCAAAGTTCAAGAGCAATGGAGCAGTAAACAAACACAACATGCATTAATATGCGACTGAAAATCCCATTGGATCGGTCATGTTGATCATTGAATAAAGGTGGTCATTGAATGTTTGGGGGATTTGTGGGGAATCAATGATCGGTTCTCAATTTTTTGATGAGGTTCTGAATGAGATTAGATTCTTGGAATTTCTAGAAAATGATTTCCCACTTCTTCTAGAAAACGTAAAATCGAATACAAGAAGGAACATGTGGCTGCAGCTGGATGGAGCGCCAATTTTTAAATCAAGCTTTTCTGAATTGTTGGATAGGGAGAGGACGAGCAATCGCTCGGCCTGCAAGTTCTCCCAATCTAACCCCAATAGATTTTTTCCTTTGGGAATTTGTGGAAGCAAAAATTTTCGTGCTAGACCAACGACTGCTGAAGACAAGAAGATCAGAATAAGGGAAGCATTACGTTCTATTGACCGAAACATGCTAATGCGTGTTAAATTTTCTTTTTTACGGAGACTAAATGTTTGTATCAAACAACAAGGTCATATCTTTGAGCACCTACTTTAAGATCCGATATTCGAATTGTTAAGGTAATGTTTTGTTTATTAGATTATTACTTGATAAATCTATCAAATCATAATTTTTCTATTAGATTATTATTACTTGTTAAATCTATGAAATCATGATATGTTCTCCATCAAATACAAACTTTTTGTG
Source organism: Endomychus coccineus (assembly GCA_958510875.1). Lineage (NCBI taxonomy): Eukaryota > Metazoa > Arthropoda > Insecta > Coleoptera > Endomychidae > Endomychus > Endomychus coccineus. Next base: position 115,152,401 of record OY294067.1, on the reverse strand, counting down.
CGTTTGTTCATTATTTGCATGTAGTGATTTATTGGTAATTTGTGGTATTTTGTTCAGTCTTGTCGATTAGAGCATTAGTTTCAGTAAAAAGCTCAGGTTCTCGTTTGTTCTATTTAATAACAGCCTGAATCACTTTCGATCATATTTATCTCAGATCGTTGGAAACCTTATTGGAAGACCTTTCGACTAATGAAATAATATACAGGATTTTCCGTGGGGAATAAGAAAGTTATGCGTGTTTTCTTGTTATGGTTCATCCTGTATACTTTGCATATTTTCGAGAAATTTCTGCTACTGGATACTATTTTCCACCATATTGAAAAACCGCTCGCGTAAGAATCACGATTTTATTCCGATCAGTAAACACAGAGTGATTTTTTGAAGTAGACCCCTTTTATCTCTAAAATGTCTAATAATTCGGAAACCCTTAACAAGAGACCCATGCTTTGCTATACCAATCTTCTCAGATTGATGAAGACTTTTGAAATAATGATCACAGTATAGAGTGTTCCATTGAAAAAATATAAGTTTGGTGTGTTACTTAATAAAGACCAACCTGTATATGAATGCAAATATTTTACAATTATGCTCTGTTTGTATATTTATTCCATAAAAATAATTGCTAGCCAATATCTCCAATAGCAATAGCTATTGGACTTTTTCGGGACTGGGTCACCCTGTATTAAATCTAGTGAATCTTGTAAAATGTTCAGACACCAACTGTTGACACATATCAAAGAGCTAAATTGAATTCACTTTGATTCTGTAATAATGTTTTTCTTATTCTGTAAGATTAATCACGTACCGTAAAGCGGAGTTACTTCGGACGAATTTGGAGGCTTTTTGGCAATAACTTTTTAAGTATGTGCTTTTTTGCGCTAAAATTTTGTACACAGTATTCTCTAGGGTTGAACTATATGTATTTATGATGATTTTTGCAAAAAAAAATCACAACTATTTTTTTTTGTCTAATATTGACTGTCCGAAGTCACCCCGCATTTTGGGGCGAATTCGGACATCGCTTAAAATCGCTGTAAAACTGATGTTAGATGCTCGCAAGGTGACATCGGACAGTTTTATTTGAAAAATATATATACAGGGTGTTACAAAAGACGAAGGGTTTAAAGAAAACTCATTTAATATAAAAAAAATAAATATTTAATTCTCAACATATAACAGAAAGTAAAATATAAAAAATAACAAAAATACATATTCTAAAAACGCACAGTTATTTCAGTTACAATAAAATCTATTCTAAACAAATATCATCAGGCAAATTTGAAAATATGTATCGGTCTCGTCTTAAGGGAATACAGTTCAGGACTTTTACTATTTCCGAAACCAGTGCCACAGTTTCGTCATTTATTGAAGGAAAATAAAAAACTATTTTGTTTTCTTCAGTGTCAGATAACATGGTTTGACCTCCGTGTTTTTTTGGATGAATTCCCTTAACCCGGTCCTGTATTGTTGATTTTGGTATTGAGTAAAACTCAGAAGCTTGACGAACTGTCTTTTTCTTTAATTTCACATCTCTAACGGCTTGTTCTAAGGTTTTTGAATCATAATTCATATAATTTCTCGCCCCTAACACTCTCCTATACGTACGCCCCATGTCCGAAGTTACCCACGATTATTAGAACTTTTGTCAAATCACCCTGTAAAAAAAAAAGTATGCTACATACTTACATCAAATTTAGTACTCCGGTTAAGTAAACATGGGGCTTCAATTTAATACTGCTTAAATACATGACACTGAAAACGCAAAAGGTCTACACTAGTTACTTTTTCGATTACAAAAAAAAACTCTAAATTAGTTACCCACAATAACCTCAAAACAAATCGTAAATACTTACAGAAAGTGGCAATATTCTATGTCGCACCGTGGAACACAACTAACAAGCTATCGTCTGTGTAAATATTAACGAGGTTTCGCGCATGCCTACATTGCAACTGACAAACACGTGCGGACGGTACCTGTTGTCCGAAGCTACCCGTACTGTCCGAAGTATCCCCGTTTTACGGTACCTACTTTATTGCTAATACAAGGTTTAATTCAAATTGATATAGTTGTATATATTTGTGTTGTTGTACATTAGGTGAAACCTATTTCAAATAAATATTTCTTCTTCTTCTTCAATATGCCCAATAACAGCTTCGTACTGCGCTGTGAACGATACCCCGATTTGATGAATTATTAATTGAATCTTCCATCAGCGTTATTATAATATTATTTAATTTGAATTCGTAGTTTGAAATAGATAATTAAGAGCTCATTGAGAAGCAGAAAATCTTGAAAATTTAGATAAATTCATGGAATTTTCTCAAAATACCATGACATTCCAACATATACATAACTTGCTGACAGTTTCGCAAGTGAATCCTGATCTGAAAAAGTGAGATTTCCATATAAAATTGTGTAGTCAGTTAGTACAAGCATTCTATTGAAAAATTATTTTATTGGAAAATTTCTTTATGTAACATATTTAGTTACCTCTTAATATGATCAAAACGATTCCGGAACTGAAAATATCCATGAAATAATACATAAAAATATTGAATATTAATGGTTTTGGATTTTGAGATTGATTTGTAATTTGAATGAAATACTGAACTTATGCAGAATAACGGTTGACTGAGTGTTATAATATCCTTGTCTTTATGAATTCCTTATAATCTAATGTATTCATCACGTAAGTTGCATAGTGCTTCAATAAATTGGGGAAAGGAACGTATCAACTTATCAATATATCCAGATGATGTGGTTTGTACGGGTGAAGTTATTTGATATTCAAAATTATGGTATTTGTGCCATTATTGATTGAATATGAATAATAACAAATTTCAAAACTGTTTAAATGTACCTACATAGAATAAAATTAAATTTAAGCAAATTAAGTTAAAACACAAATTTACATTCTGATAACCGTAACACAATTGGAATAAGTCCACACACGTTAGGTAACTAGTTCCTTTTTTCTCCACTCACTATAATTAGTATATCCGGATTTTCGCGGTTTTATCCGTTTTGAGCATTTTTTTGGACATGATGTGTGTGTGTGTGTGTGTGTGTGTGTGTGTGTGTGTGTGTGTGTGTGTGTGTGTGTGTGTGTGTGTGTGTGTGTGTGTGTGTGTGTGGGTGAGTGTGTGTGTATGTATGCGCGCTTGCATGTACGTGTTGGTGCATGCATGCGTGCGTGTGTGCGTGCAACAGTTGATGCGGTTGCATGTAACCTACTGTGGAGACGATTGCGTCATGCACAGTTTGAAAAAGTATGTCATTATGACCTTGAATATTTATATGATGTCATTTTTTTCCAGGTAAATCAAGTCAAACAGCACAATTTTTCTTCTGGAATGAAATGTTGAAATATTAACTGTTCATGTAATGATAAAGAAACATTTTTCATCATCGTTCTATTGTTATTGTTTTTATTACTACAATATACTATTAGTAATTTCATTAAACTTATTTCAATTTTAGTAAATTATCTACTGTTGATTTGTAACCTTCTTAATTAACGTATATTCAAAAGGATTATAAATGTTTCCACATTACTTGGCTAGCTATAGATAAGCTTTATCTTCATAATGAGCTTTAATACTCATTCAAGTGCTTAGCTTCCTTAGCTCTCATGTATTTTGTAACCGCTGAAGCATACGTGCCAAACTTGTTGCGAGTGGAGAGAACGTAAAGCTTATGATATCAAGTTAGTGTCTTGTAGTTTGACTCTTTTAGGTAACATAAATCAGAACGATTATGTCATGAAATATACTTCAGAAACTTCCGACCCTCCATATGTTGAATTATAACTGCATGAAGAACATCTAAAGTAGTTCATGTGTGAAAATTGTCTTCTCTTCCACTGAACTTTTACTTCTACTGATTGTATCAATCAATACGTTCAACTACGGAGCTTTGTATAGGAATTCGATAAATTTTTAATCAAACGTTACATCAGCTTTATTGCAATAGTAATAAATTAAAACTTATAGTTTGAAACAGACAACTAACACACACACACACACACACACACACACACACACACACACACACACACACACACACACACACACACACACACACACACACACACACACACACACACACACACACACACACACACACACACACACACACACACACACACACACACACACACACACACACACACACACACACACACACACACACACACACACACACACACACACACACACACACACACACACACACACACACACACACACACACACACACACACACACACACACACACACACACACACACACACACACACACACACACACACACACACACACACACACACACACACACACACACACACACACACACACACACACACACACACACACACACACACACACACACACACACACACACACACACACACACACACACACACACACACACACACACACACACACACACACACACACACACACACACACACACACACACACACACACACACACACACACACACACACACACACACACACACACACACACACACACACACACACACACACACACACACACACACACACACACACACACACACACACACACACACACACACACACACACACACACACACACACACACACACACACACACACACACACACACACACACACACACACACACACACACACACACACACACACACACACACACACACACACACACACACACACACACACACACACACACACACACACACACACACACACACACACACACACACACACACACACACACACACACACACACACACACACACACACACACACACACACACACACACACACACACACACACACACACACACACACACACACACACACACACACACACACACACACACACACACACACACACACACACACACACACACACACACACACACACACACACACACACACACACACACACACACACACACACACACACACACACACACACACACACACACACACACACACACACACACACACACACACACACACACACACACACACACACACACACACACACACACACACACACACACACACACACACACACACACACACACACACACACACACACACACACACACACACACACACACACACACACACACACACACACACACACACACACACACACACACACACACACACACACACACACACACACACACACACACACACACACACACACACACACACACACACACACACACACACACACACACACACACACACACACACACACACACACACACACACACACACACACACACACACACACACACACACACACACACACACACACACACACACACACACACACACACACACACACACACACACACACACACACACACACACACACACACACACACACACACACACACACACACACACACACACACACACACACACACACACACACACACACACACACACACACACACACACACACACACACACACACACACACACACACACACACACACACACACACACACACACACACACACACACACACACACACACACACACACACACACACACACACACACACACACACACACACACACACACACACACACACACACACACACACACACACACACACACACACACACACACACACACACACACACACACATATATATATATATATATATATTTGTATGTTTTCTTGGTATATTGGTTCGTATATATACTGAAAATGAAATAAAAATTTTGTTGTTTTATTTCATTTTCAGTATATATAAGAACCAATATACCAAGAAAACATACAAATATTACAAATGGTTCAAGAATATCAATAAGAGAATAATATATGTATGTATATATATATATATATATATATATATATATATATATATATATATATATATATATATATATATATATATATATATATATATATATATATATTGCTTTTTCCTAAAAGACATCTATTATTTTTCATAGCACATGAATCGGTTCAATAATTTCATTCCATACTTCAATATAACTATTCTAGAGATATTTCCATGATGATTCCACAATAAATGTTCTAAATTCTGCATTCCCATATAAAACTGAAGTTCCTGATATCAATTCACATTTACTATTTCTTAAGCTGAACTTTTTCCGTGATCGAGAGCTATTTCTTAATTTTTGACCCAACATTTGTAACACGCAACATAACAGATATTAACTTTGTCAATTGTTTCTCATGAATCTTGAAGAAATATTGATTTTCTCACGCAAAGTTCAGATTTGTCCAACCTGTATAATAATTGCTATTAGTCAGATTTAATGCCATAGCTCACTCGAAAACTCTATTTTAGATAATCGTCAAGTTTCTAGGCAATTAATCTGACAGAATAGTATGTTATTAAGAAGGTAATTCAGACAATGTCTTTTTTTTACATTGTAAATGATATAGTGGGGAATGCAACAGCGCTTTCAAAGATAACACCATATAATGAACATTTGTTTAATTTTTGTTTCCTTTTAACAAACACAGGACATTAGTTTCTAGACTCGGTTGCGTCGGCGAATGATTCACACGTCAGCAATTCACAAATAGGGGAAGGGCGAGATAACCAGATGGTTGAGGTGAAGACAGTATCTATCCCACAAGCCTCTAAACATTACATTTCACCCATCCATCAGTTTTGGAAGATATTAATATATCTTCTCCTTTTGTAGATACCTACCTTTACTAGCCGCTTCTTCTAATATAGCCCCATTTCTTTTCTTTTTCATTCAATCCTCCAGTGTACTCTGCGGAACAGCCTCAATTCCTTGTAACATATACTATCTGGTTACCATTGTCGGTAGTATGATTTTCTCTGGTACTTACGTACAGTTCTCTATAAACTGAAAACACCAAATAGATTTTGAATGTACCAATCAACGAATACAGGAAAAATGTCCAGTTATGGTTAACTCTTGAAGTATGTGGCAGAACCGGGTATTACAATGTTAGGCCACAAATACACCAAAATGGAAGGGCCTTATACAGTTCTTCAACAAAGTCCTCAGTTGATTGTAGAAAAAACTGAAAGTGATCAAAAACACTTGATCAATAATTTTCTAACGATGCGGTACAGGAGATTCCGAAAATACTCGCCATCTCAATTTGCCACCCCTTGAAGAAGATACGTATTGATCTTGATGAACTTTTTGCATACTTAACCTTCAAAACAAGCTAGTATTACAATAAAAGTCCTAGTATTGACAAAATTCTCTCTTCGAATAAACTTTCAAAGCAATGTTACAGTATAATTGACGTCTTTCCACATCTTTATCTGCTTCTAATCAATTCCGAAATATTTTCTGTTTATAGGACTGAGAGAAGTCACGTAATCAATTGATCGCAGCAATTATTTTCCAGTTAATCCTCGCTTTATTACAACAAAAATTATTCTCACAGTATTCTCATTCTGTTCAAGAAAATCCCAGGGAAACACATGAATCCTCAAGCCCAGCAAAGGGTATAGAATCTATTGAACTATTGTTCACCTAAAAATGGGAGTGATGGTTCATTAATGTTATTGCGTGCAGTTGAAGAACAAGTTACGGAAGCACAGAAAGGGGAGAATCTATATTTCGTTACATTCCCAGCTTATATTGGCGTTTTGCGTTTTATTGATGAATTTTGGTCCCATATTATGAAAAATGATTTATAAAATTGATAAACTAGTCGAAATATTTTTAAAGTAACAGTATCACTTCAAACTTTTTGTATGAAATTCTATTTTATTAGGTTTGACGAGGAATCCACAAGGGGAGAAGGAAGGCTGATCTTTATTTTGATAATATTATTATCCTTATCAAATATCATCTCAACAATCTGTTGCTTTTCAGATTTGATCCATAGTGAACCCTTTTTTGTTATCAATTTCAATGTCTACAGAACGGAAGATCTCAAATGCAAATTATGCAATTGTGGGGAACTATAAATTCTATAAAGGATCTGGAATTGAAAAGTTAACGATCACTTCCTGTATAACTGGAAGTAGGTAGCCAGGATTAAAAAATATTCTAGTTCATATGACCTCGTAGTGATTCAGGAGTACACATTTGCAGAATTCATTATCAGGTTTTTTGTAGATATCCTGATTAAAGCTCAATTTGACTCCCCGTCTCTGATTGAATCCACGTAGATAAACTTTCATTAGAAATACAAATAGTAAACGCTTTTAGAAAACAAAACCTCTTTTCAACTCAAAAGTTACCACTGATGAGTAAAATGTTGCAGTTGGTTTCAGAATCTACCAGCTACAGATAACCGCGCATCATGGTGGGCCTCGCATGCATACACGTCACCCAGGGGTGTCCTCAGGTGCCTTGTGGCAGGCAGCTTGATGGTCGAGCTGAACCAACATCCTCTATACTTCAAGGCCTATTGGATCGATTCTGACGTTACAAGCCGGAGGCTATGTTCCAGCTAGTCAGAATGCTGATTGTTTTTATCACGTATTTAAGGACTTCCCGTTTAAACGGGGCTGCTAGACGTGAACTGAGTCATTGGTTGTACCCATAGACCTATTATCGTAAGGAGACGGCATATCTCATTCATGAAACTCCATTTGTAATGCAACACCGCTTCGAAATATCTACGAGAAATACGGAAGCTGTCAAATTGCGTAGTACAGAACCAAGTCCCCATTCATAAGAGGTACGCGGCGCGTTGTCGCTTTCTGAACAAATGATGCAATGGAATGGAATAGTTCTATATTTAAAAATTTGAATATTCTATAATTCGATTGTATATTCCAGGTCACCATAAATTATGGAATATTTTTCAGAGAAAACGACACTTCAACAGTATTGCTTCTAATATAACCAATAAATAATGCTATGGACGTTTCTATAATAATTACAAATTTCAATCCTGCACACAGAACAACTAATCCGGCAAAGTAGGTATGGAGGCACTTGGGCCAGACTTTGCCTCCGGCCACTTCCGGTGAGCAGACGGCTGGGGTATTCGCGCATGCGCTGTTATGTACAGGTATCGGTAAGTACTAACCCTGCTGGGTAGACGGTTTAGGTATCTACCTGTGGTCCTCTAGGTGACCTTCTGCCAGTGTGGTAGAGTCTATAGGGTAAGCGAGGGGTAATTAGAAGGGCATAGACAGGGGTAGAGCACCTGTAAGTAAGACTGGCAGCAGCATATAAACATATCAGATACGAGAGCAAATAGGTTTCACGAAATAAACTACATTCATGATTGGAATAATATTAATTCAACTTAGCGCTCTATTATTATAGGGACAATCGGCAATTGCGGTTAAACGGATGAACATATCACTGTTTGAAACACATCGCTAACAAGATTACAACGCACCGACTACGACGCGCGCTAGAATATTTATATGATAATGTTAATATTCACCAGGCTCGGACTGGCCCCAGGCACCTGTTTCTCCACACTTCAAAAATTCCGCGATCAAGCATAAGATATATATAAGGATTTCAAGCAGTCAGGGAGGCATTATGTGTAAAGTTGTCGATAGAGCAACATGTTATTATTCATTTTATGCTTCGTCGGAGCCCAGGCTAACGAATATCTAGTAAAATATGGATATATGACGGAAAATTCCAACGGGTTGAGTGAAACAGAGGATGCATTAAGAGTGTTTCAAGAATTCTATAGGCTGCCAATAGACGGTACCCTAAATAATGAGACTTTGAAATTGATGAAGACGAAAAGGTGCGGAGTGGCTGATGACCCTTCTCAATACAGAACAACATCCAGATGGTTGAAGTCGAAATTGAAATGGAGATTCAGATTTGCCTCAACTCAACTGCTTAGATTGACCACGGAGGTATTTGAAGTGTGGAGCAAATATTCGGGGTTGAACTTTGAATATACCGGTGGTAACACTGCTGATATACTCATTTCGTATCAGAGAGGAACGCATCGTAGAGTTACGAACAATGGGGTGTGTTCAGGGTTGTTTGATGGACCTGGAACGATTCTCGCACACTCGGATTTTCCAACAAATGATGGGTCAACGGTCGAAATACATCTGGATCGAGATGAAAACTGATGTGAACCAAAAACGAAGCCTGCTTATAACGAATCAAGTTTGTTTGCTGTACTATTACATGAAATCGGACATGCAATAGGATCAGCACATACAGGCGATAATGAGTCTGTAATGTTTGAGTAGATACAGTGGACTACCTTTGGGACAGAAAGTGTGACGTCACTTCCGGTCTGTGCTCCGATGTTTGTAATTATCAGGTCTCCACTTCCGGTCTGCGCTGGCGATGTGTGTAATTATCGTTATCGGATAGATAACGTTATCGGGTAGATAGCGTTATCAGTGATTGTGAGTCACCCATGCTGGCTATGGGCATCCAGTGTGTGTAATTAGTGTTATCGGGTAGATAACGTTATCGGGTAGATAGCGTTATCAGTGATTGTGAGTCACCCATGCTGGCGATCAACATCCAATGTGTTTAATTAGTGTTATCGAGTAGATAGCGTTATCAGTGATTGCGAGTTACTCAGTTTATGCTGACGATTGGCATTCGGTGTTGTAATTATTGTTTGAATGTATATATAGAGTGTGTTATGTTGTATATACAGGTTGTTTGTAAGAGAGGTCCTAGACACGTGGTGTCATGACAGCTACCACGTGAGTTGGTCAACGAGGTATAATGGCGGTTGTGAATCGATCATAACGCCTACGACGTGTACATCAAATGAATAAAAAAATGGTATTCTTTGGTGAGAAAGATTGAAAGGGATCCGAACCCACGTCATTTTTATCTGAAAATGTTCTATTATTTTACATGTATACTTACCAGTTCGATCGACCTCTTATCTCTCACCCACAAGAATACCATTTAGTTTTGATTGTATGTTTTAGGTTGAAAAAGTCAATGGCGCAGGGTATGAGGGAGTGTGTTGTTGTATGTGTGACTGCTCCAACAAAATCGAACTCAGTTCGTGATAATGTCTCCTCGATTATACAACAGTTTTATTCATAGTATGCTTACCACCGTGTACGATGCGAAGAAATTCGTAATAAGCGTATGTCCTCCGAATTTGATGGAAATCCTCGAAGATTTACAATTATCATCCAAAAATTGGATAATCGCTGGAGAATTCGTAACTTTCCTTGTGGGGGCCTCGACCGATTGGGCGTATGCTGCTATTTTCTATTTCGGAGGAGATTTCGAACCACCTCCAGAAGATTGGAAGATAATCGATATGAATATAGAAGGTCAGTGCAAATATAAACATAGAAGAATGGGAAAAATCATATTGCATCAAATTTTGGGTATCGTTCCGAAACCAGGATCGTATATACTTGATTGTTTTAGAGTGCTACATGATATTGATGATGATTTTTATCGGATCGCACTTCTACCGTACCGATGTGACATGCGCAGCATCCGAAGAGATACTTCAAATTCTTACACCTTTAAGATGTTTCAACTGTTTTCTGAGATAGGAGGGGACGTCAACTATAGAATAAGTCCACCAAATTTTGTGCTTCGACGTACTCTTTCGAAATTTCGTCAAAGAAATATGTTAATGATCTGCGCATGTGCAACTAGATATTTGGATAGTTTATCATTCTAGTTTGAAATGTCGTCTATAGTGGTTGATATTCAAAGTTTCCTGATTTCTTCAAACGTATATAAAATCAAGGAACTCTCTTTGTTGGATTGTGAGAAAAGGTTGGAGAAATATTTTCTATTCAAACCACCAAAATCGATGGATCAACTATCCAAGAGGCAAATGGAGAAAATATTTCATTGTGAAAAATATCATGGGATTCCATGGACCTCTGGCTATCAGGAATATGATGAATTGTATGAAATTTTGAAGGAAAATATCGATCCGGATGCTACTGTTTATGTATGTGGGAAGATAAAAGCTAAGTTTCTACGGGGGGCGTTCCAAGAATTGGGGTTAGATCGAGTAGAAGTGGTGAATTTGAAAGGTAAATGTCCAAAATTAGAACGAGGAAATTGTGAATTCATCTGTTTACATCACCCCAATAGTGTGAATCCTATGTGTTCTAGTGCGAATAGTTGGAAGTTATTCGAATTTCTTACGAAGGAAGATGTTATGTGGCTCTTAAAATAATAATATAGATATCTAGTAAATCTACAAATATATCATTATGCATATATCTTTTGAAGAATACACACGCAGACTTTGCGAATTCGTGGAAAAAGTTCATAAACTAAGAAGAGACTTGAATTTTTACGCAGATAAAATTGAAGTTATAAGACTGCTGAACAAATTAAGTGTAAACAGTGAGGATGATGGGAGTGGGGGTGTTAAAAACAAATTTTGTGATTCTAACCACAATTCTGAATGGTATTTTATACGCGAACGTTCCCCAACACGTTGAACGCATCTATATTTGTCTGAAGGATGTCGGCGGTGGTGGTGGTGGTGGTGGGGAGTGTAACCGTACAGAATGGATTCCGATGAATTTTCAAAAAATCAACGATAACCAATTGGAGGTATTCACATTCAACATCCCACAAGACAATCGTACAACCATACATTATAAACTTAAACTCTTATTCTTCGATCGAAGTGAGGGGGATATGGCTGAATGGCAAATGATCCGACAATCACCATGTTTACCACATCTCGTACAAAAGACATCTACACTCACATCATCTGCAATAGAAGGAGAAATCCCCAAAATTTTCGCAATGTTGTATGTTATTTTATCTTCTTTATCAGTGTTATTATTGAAAATGTTTGTTAAAAATGTGAAGAAATCTATTTCCCATTTGAATAAATAATAATTATTATATAAAGGAGGTGTTTCATTGAAACAAACAAAAGATTGATAATAATATTTATTTCAGAATAAAATACGTATCATTTAGGTAGTATTACATTCAGAAACCACTGCTGTAATTTATCCACATGGTGAACTGCACACATGTATTTTCCACCATCATTACGATGATTCAGACAGGTCAAATTGTTTGTTCGCTCGAATTTCCCCGTTTCACATTGAGTACCATCGAAACTATGAACATCTACGATGTGTGGGTAAACATCCAATTCTATACACTTCCTTCTCAAAAATTCGGCTTTTTGCTGTCCTCGGACATAAATATAGTCGACTGCACACAAGAGAATCGATTTAAGAATATTATTCATTTCTTCATAATCCACATTCCCAGATACATAATCGAGTCCATGATAAGACTTTTGTAAATACCACACGGATTTTCGCTCCTTTGCATTTAGCGATGAATAAGATGTGTGCGGTTTGAATAAGGAATAATGACGTTTGAATCCAATTTGTATACACATTTCTTTTGGATGGAAGTCAATGAAGAACCCCTGAATGTCAACTAATGCGATTCTCATGATGATGCAATTCGCTTGAAGTTTCGATTTAGACTGACTGAAGTTTAATTGAGACTCTTGACAATTTCGGCGAGGGGGTAGTATTCCATCAAGCAATCGTGAATGATGATGCAATATGCCTTGGTATTGGCTGGAAATCCTTTATCCGCTTCAATCTCCAATCGTATGTCGACTGTTGATGATTTTACCGCCTCCTCTTGTCTAGAACAATCGATGATGTAAAGCGCGCGTTTTTTGAATTTATCATAAGCCAATATGGGATGTTTTGTTGTGGAATTCGTGTAGCTAGGATAGAAATCGGTATAGTTTTGGTGGGCTAGAACGAAATCTTCCTTGGCAAAGTCCAAGTTCATCCGTTCGTTAGGCCAATACTCTCCGTTCAGCGATAAGCGGATACTTGATATATCCACATGATCGAATATTGTAGGATTAGCTTTCACATTGTTACGTTTATTGGTTTGGAAAAATACGATAACATACCGTGGTTTTCCGACGGACGCGCTAGTTTTCACAGCCCATATTTCTCTCTTCGCATCGACCGTTATGGCAGGCAACTCGTGCAGCTCCCACTTCCGGAAAGCGAATAGAACAGGAAAATCGCTCTTGATGGATCGCAATAGCTTCTCTCTGATTAGATCGTTGGGATAGATATATTTCACCTTCAATTCTATACTATCGATCAGAAATTTGACTGTGGTAGCCGCGTTCTCAATTATAACGCAATCGTTATCGTTTCGAGCACGTACCAATCGAATCGTTTGTCGTCCGAACGTGATTCGGGTGTAATCGTTGAAAATGTTGAAGATATGCTTGAGTGGGATGAGTAAACTGAACGACTTTGTTGCGTTCAATATAACACTTTCTTCCGGATAAGTCCAGCTGGCTATAGACATATGCGTTGAATCTGTGGGAGAATAACATGTGAATCCTCGCACAGCGCTAACTATTCCAGGGTCACGTACAGTTTCGATGTCTCTACCGCTCTCGCTGTAGGAACACGAGTCGAAAAGAAAAGGTCAATAATTAGGTACCAATATTACATTCCCCACTCCATTAACTTCGATTTTTCCTTTGATCGCCAACAGAGTATCTTTCATAGCAAAAAAAGCGTCTACTTGATTCATTCCAAACTCTATGATATCGCTGTTATTGAACGCCTTGACGAATGGTGTAATCGATCTGTACTCGTCTTTTCGAATCGATTCATCAAATTTCGGTTCCTGGTATATATCGAATATAGGTGAGGTATATATCGAATATAGGTATGATGAACATCTCTGGCATCGCTACTGTTACGTGCATACTTATTTTGGATAATGACATTCTTGTTTAAGACAAAACCCCAATGATTTCAAAATTACGATGTTGACTCTGGTGAGTAGGTCACGCACTTTAGGTGTTTTGTTGAAGACTGATGATGATGTGGTGGGGGAACTGTTTTTATTGTTGTTGTTGTCCACAAACAACCCCATATTTTCTATACTTCTTGTAAATGTAAATGTAGAATACTTTCTTCACCACGAAAGTTTATTGGTTTCAAATGCTGATCTAAAGCTAGTACGGTTATGTTGGTAATCTCTCCGATATCGGATACTGGTAGATAGAGAGGATTCTTCGGACGCTCCACAATCCTATAGCCGGGGTCGATGGTGATAGGAAAATCGTAGATCGTATGCGCAGGTCTATTCCGATAGAAGGCTCCCACTGTAATGTTCGACTCGAAACGTATGTTGGTGACTTTTATCATGTTGACAGATAAATCAGACACGTGCACCACACCCTTCTTCAATACCCCCCGCGAAAATCCTAATATTTTAGCAAGACTATCGTTTTTTTCAAACGAAATATCGTGATTTTTATGGAATATTTCACACTTTAACGTATTGTTATTCGGTTTCAGCGAGAATATATCTTCTTTAACCTTCAATTTTTTCCTGATAAATTCTTCGATATCGCTTATCTCATAGTTTCCAGCCGGAATTGTTATCGCTTCAAGAGTCTTAGTCTTCGCTTTTGTTTTATCTCCTTCTACGTAATAGTAGAATTTCTCGTTCTCTATTTTGGGTATAGAATTGTATGAATTGAATCCCAACAATGCTAAATAATATTTTTTGTCTGGCCTCAGCACAATCGAATTCTGCGGTGTAAACGAGAATATATGGTTGGTGCTTGTTAACGTGAACAACTGAGACATGATACTAACAAAAATTCATTGAAACATCTCTATTTATATTTTAACATCAATAGATGGAATAAGTATGATCTCATAAAGTATGGATCGTCTTTGCAAACTTCTTCTATCAACACTTGCTTCTCGTGATGAGTTATTTCCTCGTTCTCCATGATGTGAGAAATCTGCTCAGATAAACATTGCGAACATAGTTTGCGTGGGGGTTGTGGACCATCGCAATCTTCATCGACATGTTCCTCACACTGCATATGACGGTAAAGGTAATCAAACATATGTTCCGGAACCTCATTCTGATTGAGAAACACCACATCCAAATGTTTTAGGATGTATTCCATCGGTAGAAACGTTAAATTCTTACGTGTAAGTTCGCTCGTAGGTTTATTGATAGCCTCGATCAAATTTCCATAAATAAAATCGATGATTCTCCTCAAACTACTCCCACTACTGCTCTCATTTTCACATATGTATTGTATTACTGCAGAAGTGAAATCCATGGTGGTGTGTGGTTGTTACTCTTCGAATAGTCGAGTGTGACTGAGAAATTTCAAACACAGCTGTCCACATATCACTTGATTATAGTTCTGATAGGTGTCGTTATTGTAGAAAATCCTAACGTTCTCGCCCAAATATCGAACGAGTTCCTTTGGTGGCTTCAAATTTCCAGAAGAATCAAAATATTCTACATCGTTGTCAATTTTTCTGAACGCTACCCAATGCGTTCCATCGTTTTTAGTCAAGTCCAAATTTAGAATGATACATTCACGACGTCTAGGTTTGTGCGGTAGCGTATCTCGCATAAAGACACCTCGAAAATTTGGGATTTTCAGAATTCTAGCGAAACGTATCAAATCTCGATCGTACATTGGTCTATCATCGGGTAGCTCAATTAATATTTTTTTTGCTGCTGCTTTTTCAAAAACAATCCATATCCTCCTTTAGCGTTGCGTTTCAAGTATAAACCTTTTCCCAGCGATTCCATAGCTTTGTTGTGACGTTGATCTTCTTCAAACTTTTTTTGGGCTATTTTAGCGTTAACCACCGTATTTGCGATAGCACTTGCACCTCCTGCAACCGATCCTAAAGCTCCTAGAGCTCCTTAGATGGGTAATAATAGTGGGAGGAATCCTCCAGACTTTGGTAGTGGTATTACTCTTGGTACTCTGATACGATTTTTACCTCCAGCTCGTTTAATCGCGATCCGTGCGGCTTTCAACGCGTTCATAGCGGACTTTCTCAATGAAGAAGATGGCTCCATTGACTTTGCGATGCTTCCAACGATATCTTCCCGGAAACAACATCCTCGTTGTCGCATCCGTTTCTTGATACCCATACCTAGTTTTCTTTTAACTTTCATTCCACCGGTAACCAATAAACTAGAGAGTCTTTCACCTGCGCTAGCGTCTCTTGATTCAACTCGTTTCCAAGCAGCGTCCTCTAATATTTTATCAGCTTTATGACGTTCCTCCAGAGAATTGTTTTGTGAATAAGCTATATCGTGTTCGCGACAAGCGGAATCCAAAGGATTGATACCTCTATCACCGCGTACAAGACGCTTCTCCAATTTAGTTCCAGGACCACAGAATTGATATGAAGGAATGTGTAATTCAAACGGGAGCTTGTTAATGAGTGTATTCAATAAACCTTCACCTTGATGAATCAACATTGTTAATGAGCATACGCTCTGGTGAGTTTTCCTTTTATACGTTATCATTAAGTAGAAATGTTTCACACGATGAAGACCGTTCAACAAGAGCAGACACTTCCAATCGAGAATTTAGATTTAAAAGTTGGAACTAATCGCGTTGGTAAACATGGAAAACTGTTACCAAACTCTTTTCGTGCTTTAATTTGTGGTCCGAGCGGATGCGGAAAAACAAACGTCATGTTATCGTTGTTATTCAATCCAAATGGTGTCAAGTTTGAAAACGTTCACGTATACTCGAAGTCATTATATCAAGATAAATACAAACTGTTGCAGGAGATTTTGGAACGAGTAAAAGGAGTTGGTTATTTCCCTTATAAAGACAATGAAGAAATTATAAGTCCGAACGATGCAAAACCAAATTCTATCTTCATTTTTGATGACATATCCTGTGAGACACAACAGAAAATTCGAGAATATTATTCGATGTGTAGACATAGAAACATTGACGCATCATATCTATGTCAGACATACTCTAAAATTCCTAAACAACTGATTCGCGATAATTCTAACCTGACCGTGTTATTCAAACAGGATGAAATAAATCTAAAACACGTGTTTGATGAGCACGTATCCCCAGACGTTACTTTCGATCGATTCAAAAAGATGTGTTCTGTGTGTTGGATGGAGAAATTCTGAACATTGATAATTGTTAAAGATTTCGATTTGAACAATGGAAGATACCGCAAAGGTTTCGATGTATATATTAAAGTAGTGTGAACGTGAAAGCTATAGCAAATACACAATGGACGCTGAACGGTTAGCACGTAAGCGAAAAATCGCTCAATTGGCACGATCTACACGCAAGAAATATCTCAAATTGAAACTGGGTAAAACGGAAGAGGACGAGTCAATCAATAAATTATTTAAACCTGTATTGGAACCACTTCGGGAAATAATCAAATCCAATAATACACCATTGATTAAACGTGAAATTAAGCATGAACAGGATGATGCGGATGAAGAGGAGGAGGAGGAGGAGGAGGAAGAGGAGGAAGATGAAAGAGGAACGGTATTGGATGTAAGCGATGCAAGTATGAAAACTGTTATTGAAGAGTCTGACAACGATGATGATGACTATGACGTATTAGAATCTTACCCAGAGTTACTTCAAAAATATATCGGTGATTACTGGTCAGGGAGTAGAAAAATCGATAGAGTTTATGGCCCAGTTTACGATGCTAGTTCGTTTTCATGGTTACTAGGAGGTAAATTAATCGATTTCAAAAATAGAGATACTATCGTGACACAAGGGAGAAAATTTAAAAATACCGTCGGTCTGTGTGAACTTATATTCTATGACAAACCTAGAAATTTCACCAAGAAAGATAAGATGAATTACAGGATGATTCTGAACTTGACAAATCTCCACAGAAATAGTGCTGGAAACTTGAAAGGTACTCGAAGATACAAGTACATTAAAATAATTCGACCTCTAATTCATGAGGAAGCTCTCGGTAGCGGTATGCGATTGACATATAACAACGAACCAGTTTAGTACGTGTACTGGGACGATCCAAACGAACTTGTGGAACGATTGACTCTTTTGATGGCATCTCAACAAGCTGGGAATACATCGCCCGACAATGAGATAGTCGCTATAATAAATGAGCTACGAGAAGCCGATATCATATATTAGTGTGTGTTCATTACTGTTTCATATCATTTACACGATGAGTCTTGATAAGTTTGGACGAAGATCTGTGATTGGTGGTTCAACCAGCATCAACGCTCTTCGACAATCGATGTTTTCACACGTTCTAGCTCGTACACCAGATGGCGATGTAGATATCGAGAACGTGAAAATTTGTAATGTGAAAAGGCCCACGTTCAAGAACGATGTTGCAAGCAAGATTTATGTCGATGATGTGAGTGCGAAGATTGGGGAGAACTTGGAGCGCATCTCCAACGATGACTTTTCACATAAGATTCAGAAATTAATTGGAGAGATGAGTAGTTTCTCCATCAACATACAATCGCACAAAAATCAAAGTGATGCTAGCTTCACGAGTTTACATAAAGAATTGGATGAATACAAGAAGAAAAATGATAAGGATCTCAAAACCGTTGGAGCGAATACCGCTTATGTACTCGATATCTTCAAGAAATTCTCTGATGATTTCGAAACATATCATAAGAGTCAACGCGTTATTTTGCGTGATCATAATGATAAATTGAACAAGATCACTATAGATTATAACATAATGGATGTACATCAGGAGGATATTATAAGTAGGCTGCTGACGTTGGAACAACGTATGACGACACCCTCGAAGAAAAGACCAAATGATGCTACCACCCCATCAACCAACCCGAAACGTATAACTCCAAATCCTATAAACCGATGATTTTTAACTAGACAATAATTGAAAAACGATGCAACAAGTTGTCGATGAGATTCATAAGCCAGCCCGAAAAAATTTCAAACGTCGTCGTACAATTTTGAAGGGACTGGATGACTTGTGGCAGATGGATCTAGCCGAAATGGGTAATTATGCTCGTGAAAATCGAGGATTCAAGTATATTTTGGTGATGATCGATTGCTTCTCGAAATTCGTGTGGACTCGTCCATTGAAAACGAAATCAGCCGAAGAGGTTCGGAAAGCAGTTAATTCTATATTGACTGAGGGAGGAGGAGGAGGACGTAAACCTAGGAATCTGCAAAGCGACCAAGGTAAAGAATTCTTTAATAAGCATTTTGACGAGCTGATGAAAAAACACAAAATCAACCATTATAATACGTATAGTGTGAAGAAAGCCGCCATTGCTGAACGTGTTATTCGAACCTTGAAAGAAGCGCTCTACAAACAATCTACTTTGGAAGGAAAATATAGATGGATTGATATACTTCAAGAAATCACGGAAAAATATAATAAACGTAAACATAGAACTATAAATATGGCTCCATTCAAGGTGACAAAACAAAATGAGAGCGTGATATTGAAGCGATCCTACTCACACCTCAAGTTGGCTTTACCACATAAATTCAACGTGGGCGATGTGGTACGTATAAGCAAAGCCAAACATATTTTTGAAGAATCATATACGCCTAATTGGTCGGCGGAGCTCTTTAAAATTATAAAAATTAAAATCACTAACCCAGTCACGTATCTACTCGAGGATATGAAGAGCTCCCCAATCAGCGGTTGTTTCTACGAGGAAGAATTGCAGAAGACCAAACAACCTGATGTCTTTTTGATTGAGAAAGTGCTTCGGAAAAAAGGTGATAAAATGTACGTCAAATGGTTGGGAATAAACAAGAAAAGTTGGATTGCTAGAAGTGATATTATATGATCTGCGCGTGCGTGTGTGATCTTCAGGCTGTATGTTAGAGAAAATCCAACAATCTGTTCAGTTGTAGTAAAATGTCGTACCAAGATAGTGGTGGTACATCCGAAGATAGTTCAGAGTTAGATCGAATGTTTGAAGAGTTTGAAATGTTAATTCGGGATGAAAAATTTCTATTGTTGAATACAACATACCCATTGGAGGGGAGTTATGAAATTAAGTGTGGATTGAGTCCTATGCGAATCTTTGCACCAACAATATCACTTATCCATTCTTCGCAAAATTGTAAACTCACCTTTGGACTGCTGGAATGGTATGACTTCATCGAAATTCTTCGAACTAAAATCAGAGATTTCTTCTCAAGTTTACAAACAGATTTCGATCCTGCCCCCATAGCATCCGATGAACATTGCCAAATAGTTCAACTTGTGTGGGACAATATTGAAAAAGTACTTCAAGTTACGAAGCATGGTATTCATTTTTGGCTGTGTGAGGGAGATGTTCGAGAAATTATTAATATCAACGATGGAGTGTTATCACATAGAGTGTCTTTTCTCGAACAATTTGATTTTTCTTCATACTATCATGCCAGTGCATTAGAACTCTTATATTGTTTTATTAATATGTCATCGCCAAAATGTTTATTGACCAATACACTTAAAGAAATGTTATTTTACTATAAAAATAAGGTTTCGTATGATTTAGAACAATAAAATATGATCAACAGTTTTTGTTTTTTTATTAAAAACACACATCATAGAAAATTTTTATTAAAACAAGTATGTAACATATGAATATAATTACAATGAGCATATCAATACAAATATTAAAATTAACACATACATCATAGAAAGATTTTTTATTAAAACATATGAATACAAATACAATACAAATATCAATACAAATATTAAAATTAACACATACATCAGAGAAAGATTTTTTATTAAAACATATGGATACAAAGACAATACAAATATCAAAATTGACATATCGAAACAAACATTAAGATAATAGTGAATAGTGTCCATAAGGTAAGGTGTTTGTTCTATTCTTTATCAGGAACCTCTTGTTGTCAAAAGGGCTGAGGGCAATTTTATTTTGTTCTATAGTGTAGAGGTTGAAGTTGAAAGATCTGATAGATTTTTGGACTCTATATATCTCGATTTCTTCTTCAAGACATTTAACATAATCCTCAAAAGTTATAGAATATTTCAAAACCAAATCTCTAATACCTTTAGCTTTTTAAACGGGTTCTTTCCCTTCCACCTTATAACTGTACATTTTAGAGCGTAAACCGATGAACTTCGTCATTATATGTCCTTTGTTCTCATCCTTCATCAATCCGACCACTTTCTTGTTCATGGGTGGAATTTCAAAAATATTATCTAATGCATAATCGCTAGTGTCGAATTTTTGAACTTTTTTCTTCATAATGGTCTCATAAATATCATCGTCTGTTATTATATGATAGATCAAACTATCAGTATCTGTATAACACAGCCTTATCGCTTCAGGATCTTTATATATTTTCAGCATAAAGTTATAATGAAAATCAAACACACAAGTTTTTGAAATATCTGAAATAGCCATTCCTATATAAATTGGTTTATTAAATAATATTGCTCGATTGCCATCAAATTTTCATCAAAAATTTTACTACTATTGAAATTCGGTTGCGAAATATAGTATCGCGCTTCAAATGGTCCATACCATTTATTAACTAATTTAACGCTCCGATGCTTACGTACGTTCTCCATCGATTTCCCAAATATTGCATTTATAATGAGTTTGAAAAGAGCCTCCTCGAATTTATTCTTTGCAGCTGCACGTAATCGTGTATTTAAATCGATATAAGCTTTCAACCAATTGGATTGGCTAAACTTAAGGATTCTATGTACCTTCTTCAACACCATCCCCAACGCTAAACATTGTTTCAAATTCCTATAATGAATTATATATTTAGATTTATTGTATAACGTCGATAGTAATTTTGCTTGTTTAGCATTGGGAGGTGTAGAGTGCAATGGACATAGCGGTAAGTCTTTGTGGGTGTCATGTAATTTCTGAGGGTATTCTAGATCTACTTCTAGAATATATCCAACAGGACTTTCATCCGAAATGTCTCTTACATCGATGTTAAGATCATCATACCATACAAAGTTACCATAAGGTAAATATTGCGCCATAGCCCACCCATATAAATTACTAACATCAAAATACATGAGATAGCTACTTTCCTCTTGTGAATTGTAATCTTTCATATACTTATTATTAGCAGCCGCGGAACTATTGCTACATTGACTAACACCTCCTCGTATCCCCCTTTCTATAAACATAATCATGTCTATATCTTTTAGAAACTGAAGAGAAATATTTGTATATTTCAACATACACTCCCATGAGAAGCCAGGTAAAGTGAAATTATACGTAGGATCAGTTTCATATATCTCTAAACATTTGGCTCTGAAATTTTCAAAAACATCTGCCAACAGCAAAACATCTGTTTTCAAGTATAAATCGGAATACTCACCTAAATTACTACAATTAAATTTTTGCCAAACGTTTTGAGCATGTTGATAGTCTCCTTCACTTATTGATTCATCTTTCAATTTATTATAAAAATTTTCGATTGGTGGTAAATTTGGTTCGCTCAATTTATTCCAACTATCTAAATATTCATATGGGAAAACCCCCTTACGGGTTAATAATTTGAACTGATCGTTTGTCGAATGATTATATTCATGCTTCAAAATTTTCAATTGATCAACATCCAAAAAGGACACCAACTCATCTAGTGATGTATTTAAAAATCTACATGAATCGATAAAACGGAATTTAACTGGGGAAAAGAAGGAACCTCTAGTGAAACTTATATATTTTTCTTTATTGATTGGTAGTACTTTAATGTTCTGTTTGTTCGCTTTAGCTAAATCTCGTATCAATAGGAACATATCATACCCAGATAGATTATGAGCTAAAACAGGCACTACAAATTTATGTTTATATTGTAAATTACGATGTTGGTGTGCTAAGCCGCGAAAAACCCCAGTGAAATGACAGTGGTCTCTTACACGTATATCCCCATCGGTGAAACATTTTTCACAGATATAACATTTAGTTTCCCCCATTATGGATGATAAATCAACCGCACTCAAACTCGTAGGTATGTTACACTTCAATTTCTTCTCTATGAATATACTAATTTTGTCTAATTGTTCGGTTAACCATTTGGCTGGTTCTGAACCTCTATAACTATCATATTTCGAAATGGAATCATCGAAATAACATTTCAGATAATAGCCTACACTGTAAGCTTCATGTAATTGTTTCCGGTTGGTGTATGAAGCTGAATTTGATGGAGAACAATTTTGGATTGGTAGCAATAGAGCCTCAAAATCGAAATAAATCACGAATGGCATTGGAATTTTATTTGAATAATTCTTGAAAACTAAATGATCTTCTTTAGGGAATTTTATTTTACATGTATTTATTTCTCCACAATCTTCGATATGAGTCTTATATTTCATCTCGCTCTTGAAATTATTCAAACACCGTTCACATAAATAAGTTTCATTCTTAGTAGTAATTTGCGAATTAATAAGTCGGGCTAAATTTTTAATCAAGCAATAATGGAATTTAACTATTGGATTAACAAAATTCGATGTATCTGAAGATTCTACATCACGATAATATTTATCTTGAATCAACAACAAATTAAAGTGCGTTTCTAGTTTATTTTTTGATAGATATGCGGGGAGAACCTTCAATTTTCCCTTATCAGCAGCACTATCTGTTTTATCGCATAATTCTAACACAAAAACGTGTATGCTTATATTATTCAGCTTCTCGAATAAATGGATTTGTGAAATAGGCATCGAGAAAGTTAAATTTTGTAAATTTAAAACAGTACTAAAATGAGGATATGAAGATGTTCGACTTGAATTTGTGTTAATAGCAGGATGCAATCCAGCTGTTACTGCCCAAGCGAAACAATACTCATTATAATTTTTAACATTGATAACAGCATGTTTATTTGCAATTTCTTTAGGAAGAACTATATAGGAAGATCCCGAATTAATTACCTCATGTTTATTGATATTTATTTGCAGACTTACTATATTTCTGAGACTCCAATTTGAATCTTTCTCTTGGAATTCTTCTAATTTTGTAGAAAGTTTCTCAAATAATATTATCTTTATACCATTCTAATAAATTCGTTGTATTATCTATTCCTATTGATCGTGTATGAAAATATTTAAAATCTGTCTGAATAAGTTCATCGTTAACGTTCCCTTTGATGTACTCGCCACAAAATGTTGAATTAACTTTAATAAAATTACATTCATGAAGGATTTTGGAGATTCTAGTATTGAAAAGATGAAAAACTTCATATAAATTAATTGGGTCTAAATGCGAAATATTGATAATCAATCCGGTTCTTATTCTACAATTAAAAGCAGACTGTCCATCCTCCCATCTGATTCTATCACTGCGATTCTTATTTGATATAGATGGTTTATCTCTATTTTGCAAAAAAATTTTGAAACGCTTTATATGACCGATATTTGTCTGAAGTTGATTCTTATTAGCTAAATTCAAATCATCTTTTATCAAATGTCTCGAGAAAGTACGGATATATTCCGTACAAAACTCTATCCATTTCGTTGTTTCCTGAGGGGGGAATTTTGAGTAGTGGTGTTAAACGTTTTGGGAGGAAAACACCAAAATCGTCAATCTCTGCTAGCACAGATTCTCCAAACCGGGTGTTTATAATTTTTGCATTAGTTATCTTATAAACTCTACCTTCTTCGAGCTGGTTAACTTTTTTCGTAGGAAATCTCTGTAATAGAGAACACGAGTTTAATGCTTCCATGCTCATTATGATATGAATATCTATAACAAGGATAAATATTACTCAAAAGAATTCGGTATATTTTCAAAACATCGATCGAGAAAACAATAGTTAGTAATGGTAATAATCGGTGTGAATCTGAGTGTACAATAGTAAGTAAATGTAATAATCGGTGTGAATTTAAGTGAAGAGCTAGCTTGTTGACATGAAGTTAATTTGAAATGAACCAATTTGAAATAAAAGTTCCCTAAATCGAGTTTATTATCATACGAATCATATTCATTTGAAGTTAATTTGAAATATATCAACTTGAAATGAGAGTTTTCTCAATCAAATAATAATATAGACTTACCTCAAATTGCACTACACAAAAAACACGAGTTGCTCGTTAGAGAATCAAATGTGTAATGATTAAATTATATTCGAGACAATACCATTTCCACCTTCTTATCAACGCCGCGCGCGATTCCTACAGTTGCCTACGTGACACATTCCCACGATAATTTGCTGAGTTATCAATATCAGCACAAGAAACAGTTTACGTTTTCATTTTGTTGTTGATAAGATTAATATTTCAAACTAAGCATTTCTCGTAGATAAAATATCAACCAATCAGTTGGTTTCAAAACAAAGTGTTATCTGTTCCGTTTAAAATTGAATACAATCGCTCTATTATATACCACATACAAGTTACAACTTGTTGTTGACAGGAAACCTCATTGATAAGATTAATATTTCAAACTAAGCATTTCTATTTATACGTAGACCAAACTCGCAATCACGCTATCTAGCCGATAACGTTATCTACCCGATAACACTAATTACACACATCGCCAGCATGGGCGACTCACAATCACTGATAACGCTATCTACCCGATAACGTTATCTACCCGATAACGCTAATTACACACACTGGATGCCCATCCGGGTGACTCACAATCACTGATCACGCTATCTAGCCGATAACGTTATCTACCCGATAACACACATCGCCAGCACAGACCGGAAGTGGAGACCTGATAACTAGAAACATCGGAGCACAGACAGGAAGTGACGTCACACTTCCTGTCCCAAAGGTAGTCCACTGTATCTACTCAAACATTACAGACTCATTATCGCCTGTATGTGCTAATCCTATTGCATGTCCGATTTCATGTAATAGTACAGCAAACAAACTTGATTCGTTATAAGCAGGCTTCGTTTTTGTTTCACATCAGTTTTCATCTCGATCCAGATGTATTTCGACCGTTGACCCATCACTTGTTGGAAAATCCGAGTGTGCGAGAATCGTTCCAGGTACATCAAACAACCCTGAACACACCCCATTGTTCGTAACTCTACGATGCGTTCCTCTCTGATACGAAATGAGTATATCGGCAGTGTTACCACCGGTATATTCAAAGTTCAACCCCGAATATTTGCTCCACACTTCAAATACCTCCGTGGTCAATCTAAGCAGTTGAGTTGAGGCAAATCTGAATCTCCATGTCAATTTCGACTTCAACCATCTGGATGTTGTTCTGTATTGAGAAGGGTCATCAGCCACTCCGCACCTTTTCGTCTTCATCAATTTCAAAGTCTCATTATTTAGGGTACCGTCTATTGGCAGCCTGTAGAATTCTTGAAACACTCTTAATGCATCCTCTGTTTCACTCAACCCGTTGGAATTTTCCGTCATATATCCATATTTTACTAGATATTCGTTAGCCTGGGCTCCGACGAAGCATAGAATGAATAATAACATGTTGCTCTATCGACAACTTTACACATAATGCCTCCCTGACTGCTTGAAATCCTTATATATATCTTATGCTTGATCGCGGAATTTTTGAAGTGTGGAGAAACAGGTGCCTGGGGCCAGTCCGAGCCTGGTGAATATTAACATTATCATATAAATATTCTAGCGCGCGTCGTAGTCGGTGCGTTGTAATCTTGTTAGCGATGTGTTTCAAACAGTGATATGTTCATCCGTTTAACCGCAATTGCCGATTGTCCCTATAATAATAGAGCGCTAAGTTGAATTAATATTATTCCAATCATGAATGTAGTTTATTTCGTGAAACCTATTTGCTCTCGTATCTGATATGTTTATATGCTGCTGCCAGTCTTACTTACAGGTGCTATACCCCTGTCTATGCCCTTCTAATTACCCCTCGCTTACCCTATAGACTCTACCACACTGGCAGAAGGTCACCTAGAGGACCACAGGTTAGATACCTAAACCGTCTACCCAGCAGGGTTAGTAGATACCGATACCTGCACATAACAGCGCATTCGCGAATACCCCAGCCGTCTGCTCACCGGAAGTGGCCGGAGGCAAAGTCTGGCCCAAGTGCCTCCATACCTACTCGGCAACATCAAATTCCATACGGCCATACTTGTAATATACAGCAGTCTGAGTGGCCTGAAATTTTGGCAATGTCTGATCATGTTTGAATCTAAGCAATTCTGTCTCCTTAGGATAAAAGGTCTATGGTTGTACCCCATCCGGTTTTGTTGGGGCGTGGTTGGAACCCTTTGTGGGTACTTTATGCGCCTGTTTCACATCCCAAAAGGTAGTGTGGGAGTCCCCGAGTCCGAATTTGATCATCTCAGGTATACACACTGAACACTCGCACCCCGTATTGTAGCCTCGTTTCTGCGACCAGTTTCTGCATTTTTTTGAGGATAAAATGAGACAATGTTCTCGAGTCGAAGTTAGGATACTGCACAATTTAATTGTGTTTCGAATTTAGCCAATTATTCCTTATACATTTGAGTATATGAACTGAATCGAATAGATAAAATATAGCCTTATCAATTATCAACTGGATGAGGTTACAAGATAATTAGTTATTATGTTTTAGAGAAAATGTTCATGCCTTTGCTGCTTAGTGCTTTATTGTCATTTATATACTAAAATATGCAATATTTTGTATCCAATTTGTTCTAATTTCTAAAATATTGAGAAAATTTACACTCACTACGGTACCACTACGAGAATCTTGTTCTGTTATTGTTGTTTCCATGAAATCTATCACAGGGATAGCCGAAATCCATTGTTTAGCTGGTTCATTATCTTTAGGAAAACTGAACATGTTACAATTTTATTCACTCATAACACTCTTATTTACAGATGAAAACACGTTTAGATTATACGAGGACATCTTAGAAACAGGTGCTTCATATAATTTTCCGCAAGAAATAGGTAATTGCTTATTAAATTGTTATATTTATAGACTGATATAAAACAATAAGACACTTTTACTTCGTTTTTTACCACATATATTATAGAAACAACTCGTGACTATAGTTTCTACACTAGCGTGCCATCTTCAAACGATACTAATGTATAAAAATATGAATAATCTTGGCTATTTATGGTACAATATAAGACACAGGTAACAATTGGGGTTCCGGTTGGGGAAATACATAGTTAGAATAGTAAAATTGAAGTCGAATAATGAGGTAGAGTTGATATTGTGATCAGGACATTTTAATGCGGAGGTATACTAGGAACGCACAAGAGGACTATGGGAAATTTTACGATATCAAGACATCAAACAGAATGCTGTTACACATCTAACTGGTTGGTAATGGTTTGAAATTTTATTGTCATTATTTTTAATACCTTTGAACATTTCTATTGATTCCAGTGTGTTTAATTTGAAACCTCTACTCTGGTTAAGTAAAATTTCATCTTCATTTAAATTTGAAAAATTGTGCTGTTTCTAAAATATGGTTGGAGGAAGATGAATCTGTTATATTAAGTCTAAAAGATCGAGGATGTTTCTTATATCTAATAACTATATTACGACTAGATCTACCGATCCAAAAGTTATCACACTCTGAACAGGTTAATTTATATACTCCAGGTTTATTATTATATTGTTGTACTATAAATAGCCAGAATGATTTCATATTTTCATACATTAGTATCGTTTGAAGATGGCACGCTAGTGTCAAAACTGTAGTCACGATTTCTTTCTATAATATATGTGATAAAACACAAAGTAAAATTGTTCTATTTTATTATATCAATATGATAAATTAACACAACGTTACTGCCGTCCGTTAGCATCGTCGACCAAGCCTCCGGTTGATGACATCATAGTGTGATAGAATTAGCTTTTTGGAGTTTTTAATTCTGAGTTCGGAGAAAAAAATTGTTTTAATTGGATAATTATGATACAAATTGAAGGAACTGAAATCGAACACTTTTTGATCGTCGCAAATGCTCCAAAAAAATGGTAAAAATAGTCAAAACTGGTTTTTCGCGTCAGACATCGTCGGACTGATTTAAAAAGGAAAAAGCTCCCAATAAGCTTATGCACCGTAGAAAGACGGAACAAACGAGCTGCGGATGAAACCGATTGGTTCAGCGGTGACCCCGCAAATTGCAAAAATCGATTTTACTTGACTCTTGTTCTTTTGAAGATTAAGAGCTGAAAAACCTTGATAAGTTGTAGCTTTTGTGCCCACCAAGTACCACACAACATTTCAGCAAGATCAAATGTATACTTTTTGCGAAGCGCAGCTTAATGCATAAAAAGAAGCACCTTTGTAAAATAGCCCTAAAAAAGTTGTGGTGCGGTAACACGCTTTTTTTTCACGGCATCATCTTGAAAAATAGTTAATGAACAACTTATGGAATTTCCAATCTCTTATCTTTCGTAAAAGTTGCTAAAACAATTATTTTAAATAATGGTATTTCGTGCGCTTGGCTGTGCGGCGCGGCGTGCGTGGAAGGGAGAGCCGCCGCGCTAGGCTCGTAAAAAACAACAATATCTCAGGAATCCTTGCTCGAAAATCGATGTTTTTTCTAATTCGTACTACCATTCAATAATATTAAGATTGCGCGTATTTCCAAACTTCTAGTAATGTCGGAAGTACTCTAAAAAAATACATTGCACTATTCGATATATTCATTATTAGTATTTCACATATTACTTGGTGGGCACAAAAGCTACAGCCTATCGAAATGTCAGCTCTTGATCTTCAAAAGGACAAGAGTTATGCATTTTTAAAGTTTCGAGCAAAATCGATGGTTTTTTGGAATTTGCGGGGTCACCGCCAGATCAATCGGGTTCATTCGCAGCTCATTTCTTCCGTCTTTTCACGGCGCATAAGATTATTAGAGGTTTTTTTTTTCAACTCAATCCGACGATGTCCGACGCGAAAAACCGGTTTTGGCCAATTTTACCATTCTTTTTAGATCATTTGCGACGATCAAAAAATTTACGATTTTAGTTCCTTCAATTTGTATCATAATTATCTACTTAAGGCAATTTTTTTTCTCCGAACTCAGAATTATGCAAAAATTACCGACATTTATTGCAAATTCTATCATACTTACATTTGAATTCAGTTGTTAGGTCTTGTGTATATTTTAATAATCCTGGAAATTATAACGAAAAGAACAAGGAAAGTTGATGGAAAGTTAAGTAATGTAATTACTGTCTGTACAGCAAGTATTTGACATTCTGTAACTGTTTTTAAATTTAATATTATGATCTTACTTATATTTTATGATGACGAGTGTAAACATATTATGTACATAACATGAATAAAATGATCTATCTAGCTATCTATCATTGCAAAAGCTCCAAAATTATTATTTTATTTCAACAATTATAAATCCGTTCATATTTGAATAAGAGTTTTTTGAATAATTAAGCCATCCGGTGGTTACATATCTGCGAGGTTACGCTTTCTTGAAATGTCGCAACACACTCCGCCAGCAACGATAAGCAGCTGACTGGCGAAATGTTTACGAAAGATTTTATGGAGAATTGGAGCTCCTTGAAACGGGAAACTTCACGTACATAAAGACTAATGGGGAGATTATTCTGTGACGAAGCTAGTTGTTCCTAATCTAATAGAATAAGGAACGAAAGATCATAATAAGTAGAAGGATTTAGGAAAAAAGACAGTTTCTGTGTAGCTCTTTAGCTTTTTTGTAAGAAGTCTTCCATCATCCACTCTCTCAATCTAGCCAAATTGATTGGTCAAAATTCACATGTAAACTGAGAAATTTAAGCTTTATTCATTGATAAAAATGAAATAATAATTTTTGAAATAATTATTAATTGAAATTCAAATCACCAGAAAGAAAAATAAAACAGGACAAGTCAGTCGTAAATTGAAACTTTTTATTTTCAATTTGATTAATAGATTTTTTTAATTGAGATTGCAGTGATTTATTTTTCTTATATTTTATGTGTTTTATCTTTATTTTTGAGCCATTAAAGTATCACAAAAGTAATACAATTTGCCCTATTTGATCATTCATTAATGTTAATTCAAAGAAATCTACGCGCTAATGGAATGAACTTAGTTCGTTTTGAATTTTAAGTAAAATAGCGCATGTTAATTCTCTCTGGAAATAATCTTGAGATATAGTAGAAGTAAAAGAACGGTCAGAAGAGATAAATGTTGTGTTATTCAATTGGTATCAATAGGTACCACGTCAAAATTGAGAGAAGCTTA
Source organism: Endomychus coccineus (assembly GCA_958510875.1). NCBI lineage: Eukaryota > Metazoa > Arthropoda > Insecta > Coleoptera > Endomychidae > Endomychus > Endomychus coccineus. The sequence continues at coordinate 115,120,517 of OY294067.1, read as the reverse complement.
CTATACTCTTTGAGACAGTAATCATATCATTGAGTAATTGTTAGAGGAGGCACTCAAAGTTAATCTACAGGGTAGTACAAAGCTGGATCTCGATTTTCGTATATTTTGTAATTTCACAACTCTTATTAGGTACTGTTGTGTTAATTTTCTGTTAAGTGAGAGAAATGAGAATCCAAATTTATAAATTGCTTTTAATTCCCATCTCATGCGGGTTTGGAGTGTTATATATTCAAATTTGTCCAGAAGGTGTTAAATACAGAAGTATCAAGGTAATCACTGAAATATCAGACGTATCGCTAAAGACATTTATCTTTAGTGCCCTTCGCACATTTATCCTTTTTGCCGTTTTGGGACACACAGTCAAAGTTGGCCAAATATCTGATATCTCAATAATTGCAATTTGAATGAAGCTGTCCGTTACCTTGTGATATTACATTTTTACAGATAGAAGCAAGAAATTTTACTTTATTAAATATCACTCTATTGAAAAGAAAATTGATTGCAATTTCGAACTTAACAGTTCATTATCAAAACGTACAATGGAATATTATCTGGGGACGTTAGTCGACTAATAAAAACATTAATGAAACGTTAGAATCAAACATTAGGGCACTTATTTTTTACTTTGTTGTAATTGCTGTTAACTTTTCATACTAAAGCGTTCTTGCTTTTGATTCAATAGATCCCTATACATTTAGTTAGCTCAACAACGGGAGCGAAGAGCACACATCATCTAGTCATTAACCGGCTTGAATGAAACATCATCAATCTTCTAGGTATAACCGTATAACACCTCAATAAAGACCCCTTTCTAATGTAGAGTAGGATAGAGTAGAGGAGTACTATATTTTATCTTTCAACTGACCCGGGTAAATAATTTTTGTATAATACAAGATAATTAATTTAAGTCAAGATAAAATAAACTCATGAACTTAACATATTTCCAAAATTTAAATTTATACAACACTTTTTTTGCGAAATAAGATCTAATTATAGCTTTGAATTTTTTCAATGGATGTGGATAAACTGTTGAAATATTTAAAGGCAAGAAAATTCGGGCAGTTTTGTAAGTCTGAAAAATGGTATGTGAATATCATCCTTGTGTCTGGTATTATGAGGATGAATGTCGCTATTTAAACTGACAAATTCAGCATTTTTGGGACCATAAGATAAAAATTCAGAATAAAAGACCAGGTATTCTTGAAATGTCAAGTGATAATTATGTGTTTCAGCAACAAGCTCTTTAGTTAATGTTACCTAATATTCTAATAGCTCTCCGATGTGAACTGAAAATTCACCACAGTTTCTCCAGACAATAATACATATTTGAATTGTGACTCACACAGATCAAAATAAGCTGTTTTGAGTATATTAGATGACACTGAACTTACTGACTCAGCAATAATCGTTTTACTTTCAGAATAATGATTCTATGAGCGGTTTTAACAGGACATGAACTCTCAATATGTATGACATGAATATTTGATTGCATAATTATTTGAATAAAGTAGCCTTAATTGAATCATACAGACGTGACGCTATCTAGAAGGTTCTAATTCCATACGAATGTTGTCCTCAGTGTAAGAAATAGTTCATGGTATGATGAATTTTGACAAAGTAACCGCTTTAACTATTGTTTACGCCCACAAAAGTAGTAACACAATTCAAATGAAAGTCACAGGACGATATACGTCCCTATTCAAGGGATTTTTGAATTGATAGATTTTTTCTCATAAACTCGCCGAGAATTTCAATTACTTGAGAGATTGGTGATTTCTCAATTTGTTAAGTAGGTAATATTTGTAGGCTCAGATGAAATATTCAACCAGAGTGAAAAGTTGTTCAGGAATTATTCACAGTTGCTATTTCAAGACCCTGATAGAATCGTTCCGGATGCTGAGATGGTGATTTGAGCAATCCCCTAACCGCAAATCGCGTTCCCGATATTTGGTGTATCTATCAGCAGTTTTCTGGACAGCACTTATACCTATTTTCAGTAATGTAGAAAACTACATTTCAAACTGTCCAGATGCCAATACACATGGAACGATATTGGCAGTGTCAATCTCAGAGACATGAAACAATAATGGAATGGCAACAAAAGCTTTTTTGTCAAACGTTTTCGTTCTGATACGAAAGCTTTCTTGTCAAACGTATTTCGTTTTGATGTAATTCATCCGACAGGACTTCTGTAAATCATATAACTCCAATGAAAATAGCTTTACAATATCGATTGAAGAGTCTGAATTTGGATTGGAGATACGACGCGGGGGCATTTGTATTATGTTCATAATATGCGCTGCATTTCATTTCCTTCAGAAATAAAATTTAGATTTTTCGAATCAATAACATGATATTGATGCTTCTGCTCATTACATGATCTTAGGATGGAAAGAAATGACAGGAAACTACCTCTTATAGACAAATAATGCCCAGTGAGTTTTGATCGATTGAACCATATGAAGATTTAGAGCCGATCGGGTTTTTAACTTTTAGTTATTGATTGTGCCCACATATTTCAGGTGCAATAATTGACAAGCAAATGGGTGAAACAAAAAGGATTTGGAAGTTAAAATCACATACACAGGTGGGTAGGTATTATAATTTCTGCTCTGCTCCCAATCGTTTAAAACATTTATAGAATGTTGGCAATGGGCTATAAAACAGTTGCTCTTTATAATCGTATAATGTGATATACGTGGATAAAAAGAATCAAAATCAAATAAACGGAAAATGTCTGTCTTTGTATTAAGAAGAAGCAGCATGAAGTCACTATAAATGAGAAAATCATTGCTAGTTGGTAGCTGAAAGGTCCTCAGTACTTCAACAGTATATTTGGTGAATGAGAGGGATTGTTCCTTACATAGAGTGTTATGATGTGTCCACATGGTGAGCTCTTTTATAGTTTATCATACAACTATTGTCAGAGTCGTTTGTTTTCGATTACTCAATGTTAATTCACCAGAATATCCAGAAAGATCACTCTCTTATTCATAATGAAAATAGGAGGATTTCGATCGCTAACTGACAGATATAGTCTATAACTGTGTGTTGAAATGAAACGTTTTGAGGTGCTTGCTACTTTTGCGCTACATACTCACTACGGAATAAACTTATATTTTTCGGGTGCCAGATTTTGATAATGATCACTCCTCTTCGAGGACTGGTAGGGTCATCACCACAAAGCGTATCACAATACTATCTATGAATATCCTTGTCCCTAGGGTAGCTACAGTGGATTATAAGCAGGGCCCGAACAGAATGACTAGTATTAGAGTTTTAGGCTCCAATTACAAAAGATACTTGGTTTCTACTCGGCTAATCAAATGTCGCAGAAATTACACTTCCTCTTAAATAAACACGGAATTTCCAATAATAAATTAATTTCTCATAGTTCAAGCAAGCAAACTTTCCGGCGAATGATAAATCTTGAATAAATATTTGAGGAGGGCAATCATGCGGTAGCAGACAATCTAGAAACTATGCAAGTATGGCAAGTGAACAGCGCATTAAAACGGGTTTCAATCCACTCTGGGTATCTGAAAGCAACCCCACGGCATAGAAAAACTCAACTCATATACTGTATTATATTGAGTACTCTCAATTTCGATTTGTTCCGCTCTGTCTAAGTTAGTACGCGGTCTCCTTGAGTGGTTTACTCAAAAACTGATGTCCGTCCACACCACATATATGCCCTTCCATAAGTCGCCAGTCACAGTTCCTTCTTCTGGGGAACTACACAGTGCGCACAAACTGTGAGTAGCTCATCAAAAATACTTTCACGTATTTCCGAGGAACCCCAAAGTGTGCGCATGAAAGTATTCTGATCTTTTCACACTTCCACTTCTAGTGCCTACTCCCAGATAAATACACAGTGTGAAGATACTATCAATGGTTTATCTACAACCTCTACCTACTTCCAGGCAACAACACAGTGTGCACATGGGATTATGATACAGAATTTCGAAATTCTTTCATTCACTGACACCATACAATGATTTAATATAATTCATATAATTATTGTCTGTATGCGGGTTAGATAGAGCTAGGAGGAATGTACTTTAAACTATATGACAATTTAATTAAATAATTGACTTCCGGTTACACCCAGCCATAGGCTCAGACAGCCAAAAGGCAGAGCGGTCTTCGCTATACAATTAATTCGAAAAGGATACTATATTATAAAGTGGTAGATCTCACCTAATCATGGGTTTTCGGTTTAGTTACCAGATTTATGTTTGTTTACTTATTTTGCTTCTAATAGGATTCAAGTTCAAGTTCTTTTGATGGCTGAGGAACCGTATTTAATACGCCTCGAGGTGCTTGTCAAGTCATCTCAGGCAGATCCTGCAGATCCCTTTTTACTTATTTCATGCTAATGATGCTCCACCAATTCCAACATTCTGAGCAGTGGTTTTCATACTTACCACAGATGTTTCGTTATCTTATGGTTTTAAATGACATCAAACATAAGCGGTTTATGATTTAAGCATGAATGCAAATCTGATCCTCATACTACACGACTGTCTACACTCGATACTATCTATATTGCTATACAACAATATACCTATTCGTCGTATGCAATTCTTTCACGTGCAGGCACGTAGCGACGGGTGGTATTAAGCTCAAAGAAAGTTTAGGATATCACGCGCGTGGTCGAGTATTGTCAAAGGGCTATCACTTTTCCTGGGATATGACGCCAATACTCACCATGTTGTGTGGGGGCCACACTGACCACTTTTCGAGTGCCTGGTCGCAAGAGTATACTTTGTATACTAAACATTGGTAACAAACCGACTTCCATTGTTTTGACACTGCCCCAGTGGGCTACAGGGGTCGTTAGTAGACTGGAGGACCTCAGACGAGCCCTCCCTATCCGACCATAATTACATCTGCTACATCTGCTGACGGTGTGGACAGAAACACGAGGAATATCAACGGGACACATTCCCATCATTTATAGGGCTATTGCGGTACAACATGCTTCCATCTCTGTATTTGAGGCAAATTGTCCGCTTAAGAGAAATATTTACGTAGGGTTGAACTCCCCAAATCGAGAATGAAGGATAAACGCGCTGTCTTTTGCACATAGAGAATCGGCCACACAGGCGGAGGATGTACAATAAAACTATGAAGAAAGCCAAAACAGGTGCGACTGCGAACACCGTTGCAAGGGGACCTACCAGATGTAGGTCGTTCATTTGAAATGGTACATGAGAATTCATTGGAATAGTGGATTGGAATAGTAGGATACACTAGTACATACGCAGGCGGGTTGAACCCTCGGTTAATACGAAGAAAATCGAACTCTTTCTTTCCAGGATAGAGTATAATCTGAACAGACAAAAAAATTCTACAATTTCCAACAAATTAAATCATTGTGTTTCTTGGAAACATTAAAGTATCTTGGCGTGATCCTGGACTAAGCCAGAAGCGACATGCTATCAAATCTTCTGCCTCTGCCGGACTACCGGGATCAGTTTTTGGTGATTTCATTCATAGCTTCTTCATTGGCTGAACCAAGTAGTTAGAAAGCCGAAGCAGACTTATTCAGCGATGGTATATGGTGTACGAGAGCCTAGCAAATTGGTGTTCAACAATTCCTCAGCATGGTACAGGCTCTCATCTCCAGAGGCATTAAGGGGACACTGAGAAATACTCCTGTGGTGGCAGCATGACCTTTCATTGATAGGATCCTCTGACCATTACAATCAAAGGGCGGGTTGTGCCCACGATGATCAGATTATATGGTTTCATTAGAAAATGGAATCCAAACTTACAAAACTTCACTATTATGTACTGGTGGACATGAGGATAGCAGCCAGGTCTGATGTCTTTTGTACAGACAGATCTAAATTGAAAATGATGCTGAACGACGACGCTCATAGACTTACTGACAACAACAAATGATCGGTGCCATTAGGTAAATACTCCACAGTCTCGCAAACGGAAAAGAAAATCATCCTGAAGGGTGATCGAGTGGTGACTCTGGCATCCACGGGAGCTCCTAACGGTCCGCTTTGTTTTACATCCACCTCTTTTCTTATTTTGAAATCATCGTGATCTAAATGTTTACTGAAAGAAAAATTCACCCCGGGTTGCTCAATCGATTGGCATGATGGATATGAAGAACAATATATGTATAATATATTACAAGACTGAATCTCTTCCTCTCATGATTGAATGTTCTCTGAGATAAATTGCTATAGTCTCAATATTCAAAAAATGAAATAATTATTTCAATAACCAAGCTAACGATTTCAATAATATCTAATAAATGTACACAAGCACCTTATTTCAAATCCAAAAATCTAAATACGTATTCCGTCAACTAGGTTGCCATCTTAATTTGTTTTTCGGTAACTCATTCATTGAAGCTCACGATAAATTGTACGATGTGGAATTAAGTATCAGGGGCTATAATCCGAATTCATCAGACTCTTATTCTGATTGATATAAACATTCTCCAAGCTGTCGCAACTCCATATTGTTGGTAACATGTCTTAAAATTTCACGTTATAAGATCTTATAAGATTACTTCAAGGATGAGGATTGCTGGATTCACATACTGTAACATTCGCCGCTTCGTCCAATGCATTACGCCACCAAAGGACCTACGAGCTCCGTGTACGTTCATATGATCTTATAAGATTAAATGCATTACGCCACCAAAGGACCTACGAGCTCCGTGTACGTTCATATGATCTTATAAGATTACCTCAAGGATGAGGATTGCTGGATCCACATACTGTAACATTCGTTGCTTCGTCCAATGTATTACGTCACCATAAAACCTGCGAGCTCCGTGTACGTTCATAAGAGTATTATTTCTCCGCATAAGCTGCGAGTTTCGTCCATTGTTCTCATTGCTTTTTCGTTACGAATTGAATGAAGATAATACAGAAGTTAATAAAAATGCAAGGAACAAGATCTATGGGTGTAATAACTACTATTTTACTACGAAAAGTCCAGAGCAAAGATAACGGAATTTGTTCATTTCATTTTGTAGAGAACGATTTATGAACGAGATTTACAAAATGAATTAGGTAAATAAATATTTCCTTTACATAACTCAAAACGTTGAGCATTAACCTGATGCCTCGCCGTTTCAAGGTGGAATATTGTTCATATTATACCGTTGACCTTTTGACTGCAATAAAAAACTCCAATTATCCCTTTGGCCATGAAAGGCACCGATTTTACCACCTTTTCGTGTACAGCCAGAATATATGCAAATTGTATACACCTATGACCCTAATTATACCATTCTAAGTAGGTAGAAATAGACCGTTCGGAGATATTACTATATTACATACCTAATAATATAAATACGAAATTTTTATTTTTATCTTTAGTTAAAATGCTACATGAAGCAACATTGTGGAATGTAATATAATATAATTTAGTTCAAGCTATCACCTTATTTCCAATTAACATTATAACTTATCTAAATAAAGCACGGTTGTTGTGTGTTCTTACGTAGTTAGAGGATGTGGGAGCAAAGTGAAAATAGTTCATAGATTCTGAATAATGAATATATTCATAACAATAATATATGTAGCAGTTTGTCCAATTAATTCAGTGAGCAAAAAAAAAAAATTAAATTCGAAGTCAGTGAAAATTTATGATTTAGGATTCCAAAATCATCCGCGGCAAAGTGAAATACTACAGAACGAAATGAATGAATCTTCTTGTTCACCCCTGCACTACTTAGGTCCATATTGCCTGATTTGAACTACTGTAAAAAAAATTACGTCCCATTTTAATAAGCATTCCAATTGAAAAAAAGGCTTGACTAGAAATTCTGCATACTATTTTCTATTTACACAAATGATAACAACGGAATCGTGATGCTTAATAACCGGGAAAATCGATTTGAACTGAACACTTGTATAAAAAACCAACAAATTGACAAATTCCCGGAAACTATCGCTAGGAGATGCACATGAACATACAAACACGGTAGAGGAATCAGTACAGGACATAATGGCGCTAGAATAATTTTAGTAGCGTCTCAGTTTACCGGTGGTTCACTTTGCCCCCACCCTCCTTGGTAATATCTGTTTGATGATAATATTCAGTTACCTTCACTTGAACCAAGGATTGTAGTCGGTATGAAAACTATGAAATAATGAATTTATTTCAGATTATTTGATTTTATTTCAAGATAAGATAAGAGAGTTGAGGACAAAAGCATTCAGCATGTTGCAAACGTACCTCTATTTGTATTGATATTACATATCATACCTTTACTAATTGGACATGAGGCTGCTCCTAGTTCATATCACGAAGACATACGAAGTTCGTAAATGGCCCCTCGAGCAATTAAGAAACCAGTGAATCCAGACATCTGGCGAATTCCACAGCTATAGTCATCCGGCTGCAGAACAATAAACAATCCAGGGAAAGTCATTGTCTATGGATTTCTCTCGTTGTAGTCCTCCCGGCTGCAGCACAACAGCCAACAAGCCTGGGGAGGCCGCTATCTACGAACTTCAGTCCAATCACCACCGCTATAGTTATCCGGGCTACAACACTGAACCATCAATCTATCAAAAACCGACATCAATAAATCCCACCCACCTTTCAGCTATTTTCAATGGATTATTTTCTGTTTTACTAAATTTAACAAAAGCTTGGGACATACAAAATACCTTGAATTATTATTTTCGCTCATGTTAATTCATTCACTTACAAAAAGAGGAATGGAGAGGATCAGAAAAGAATCAATTTTTCTAAAAAATGGTAGCGAAGAACTATATATTCTTTCCTACCCATCTTTACAGCAACGTTACCAGACATTCGTGGTTAACATTGCCTTTTGTTCTTTTATCACTTAGCGATACCCGGTGGAAAACAGTTCGCACTGCTGACCATTCGCACCAATTCGCACCACAATTGCGAACCTAGACGTATTATCCTCATGTCTATGGTTGAGATTGACCGTCTACACTTTACGAACGCATGCGAATAAACCGCCGACAACGCGAACGAATGTCCGATGTATTAATTACGGGGTAGTAAAAGATAGCACATGTGGTGCTACGGTACATTTTTATTTGATCCTTTTGTGTTAATCAGTCTCCGTAATCGTACTGAGTTTGATAATATCTGTTAACTATGTCAAATGTAAATTATTGAGTATTTCCGTGCAAAAATCTATTACATCCATAAAAATGTTCTAATCTTCTCAGTTTGTTAGAGCGTTACTATCCTGTATGCAACATGTCACTGCTTATATTGTGAGAATGAGAATAGATGGTGATTGTATGGGTTTAAGATTGATGCGGTGCAAAGTTGTGAAATATAAATACATCATAACATCTGATGGCATCACCTAAAATTCCTATCAGAACTACGTCAAGTTAGTGCCTTTGTTCATTATTTCATTTGTACTCTAAAATATATTTAAACTAGATTAATATAATTCTGTTATAAAACGAATAAATTTGGTATGCTCCATCACCGACTACAACATATTATAATCTGATTTAATGTAACCTGAGATTCTTAAGTAATTTTCAAGTAATCTGAAGCATCCTGAAATGAATTGAAGAATTGGAACTTATCGAAAATTATTTTTTCACCCACCAAATGAATACAACCAAAAAGATTTCAATTATTGTTAACGATCGGGTTTGAAAGATAGGTTAAGTAAGCGCCCACTAGCAAAGGTGAATTTATGAAATTATTTTTCATGAGCTCATCAGTTTTAGCGTTAAAATATTTCGACTCATCTATGAGATCAATAGTTGAATAATGTAATTAACATATCCTACGATTTGCTGGGATAATATTTATCATTCTTCATTTATGGAATAACGTTCAAATTAATCCGCAATATATGTATATTTGTATGTATGATCATTAATATGTACCATAGCATTAATGAAGTTGGCTTTATCTTTCCCTGATGGAACTGAAATTCGGAATATATTGGATTTCAATCCTACCATATCATGATATTATGTCGAAGCAATTACTCGGATCATAAAAGCAAAATAATGTAGACATTACGTTTCACGATGAGTGTAGTTTCGATGATCATCGGTTAAATACTTCCGCTTGAGTACATTTCCCAGATCAAATTATCTTTATCAGCAATTGTTCTGCTAGTCATAAATGTGTCAGCACAGCCAGCCAAGAGCAGAGAAGAATTATGCTCCGAATTCAACTGGAGAAACTTAATTAATTCAGTGAATAATATATAACAAGCAATTTGCTCAAGTATTTTGTTAAGTTGTTGTTTATTACATCTTCACACTAGCTTACTAACATTCCCCGTGACTTCAGTGAACTAAGAAATATACATTTGGTTAATATTTTATTTATCCAACTAAATTGTTCAATTATTGAGTTTTACCTTGGTTTGTGTTGCCCCCTGACACACTTGGTCCCAAAATTACCCCTCTTGACATTTCTTAACCACGGATGATCAATTTGGTCAATGTTTACATTGGTTGATTATTCTACATGTACAAACATGTAGATAACGTTAATTGTTCTATCCCACTTCAGCACTTTCTGTTGTTACTTTATGTATAAATCAGCAAAGATATCGATCGATGGAACTATAGCTCTACTTTTATTCATTTATATAAAAAATTTACTAGTAAAATCCCAGTAAAATAACAGTATTTAATCTATTAAGTAATTATAGCACATGATAATATAAGTAACAGGTGGGCCAAAAGAAATCACCCTATTGGAAGACGCTCTTATTTTTGCAAATGGCGGCCAATGTCAAATCTGTTTTGACATTTGTGAAATAGACAGATGTAGAATACAAGTGAACAAGCCATGGAGCGATACACTCCCCAAGTGCGTAACAATTCGTCTGTGGTGTTGGCGCAGCGCGAATTCCGTCGCCGATTCCCCGGGCGTCCGGCACCGACTCCGCAAACACTGCGCCGTTTGGCCACCAACCTTGAAGAGTATGGGACCACACCAGACGCTGCCAAGAGTGGCCGGCCCCGGAGCGCCCGTTCTGCCGAGAATATCGCCGCTGTTGCCGAGGATGTCGAGCTGTCGCCAGAAACATCGACCAGACGCCGTGCCTCGCAATTAGCCATCAGCCGGTCGTACCTAAGGCGAATTTTGGTCAAAGACCTGCGCATGTTCCCGTAAAAAGTCCAGTCCGTGCATCAGCTGCTGCCTGCCGACCACCAAACGCGTGTAACCTAGTCCAAGCTATCCTCAATCTCGAGGACGAAGTGGACGATTTTTCGACCAAAATCATATTGAGCGATGAGGCTCATTTTCACCTCAGCGGGTACGTGAACAAGCAAAACTATCGCTTCTGGGGCACCGAAAATCCACGAGTGATGCACGAGGAGCCCAAAAGTGACTGCATGGTGCGCTGTTAACGCTGGAGGAGTCATCGGGCCTTTTTTTTCGAGGACGCCGCTGGTCAAACGACAAAGTGGACGGTGCGCGCTATAGAGCCATGTTAACCAAGTTTATTCTGCCGCAATTGGACGAATTAGGACTGGAGGACATGTGGTTCCAACAGGACGGAGCAACGGCAAACATTGCGCGAGCCACAACCGATATTCTGAAGGCGGCGTTCCCGGGTCGCCTCATCTCTCGTTTTGGCGATTTGCACTGGCCCGCAAGATCGCCCGATTTAACTGTTCCAGATTTTTTTTTGTGGTTTTTTTTTAAGTCCCGTGTTTACATGAACAAGCCCGAGACGCTGGAAGCCCTCAAAGACAACATTCGACACGAGTGCGAGAATCTGTCGCCCGAAGTTCTCGCCGAAGTGATGAAAAATGCCATAAAACGAGCCCGTATAGCAATCAATTGTGGAGGCGCCCATTTGGCCGATATCATCTTCTCGACTTGACCAATAAAATTCTAAAGGTTCAAATAAACATAATCAAAAAACGAATCGAAGTTTTTCATTTAGAAAAAAACTGAGAGCCAAACAACATCGGATGAATTCTTTTGGCCCACCTTGTATATAATAATATGGAATAACTGACATTAATGCGTAGAAACAGTGACAGTTTTGTTAAAATGAGAAACGTTAGATGACTTTTGAGTCGCGGAGGAGAATGTAGGGCATTATACTCTATATCATTTCATTGTTTGTTTGAATTGACAACATAATGTGTAATAAGGGTCGATATTGAGACCTTCATCGCATTATTTTATTTACGAATGAATTACCTTATAGGTACTATTTGCTAGGATAATTTTTCGTTTTCTGTCACATACGCGGATTAAATGTTTGACATACTGTATGTTATTGAAAGTTCATTCGAATCGACAACATACGTCTTTTACAACACTTATATCTTATACTTATATTCATAAGTACAATTTCTTGATAGTCGAGCATGATTTCTCGTTCATACTACTTTGATATTTCTTCTCCAACATTGCGGCGACAGTTATTTTAAAAATGAGGTGTTACATTGCTTTAAGCTTTCCTTGACTTATTTAAACAGTGATTGATAGATTTTTAATTTCTTCCGATTTGCGGGTTATAATGCATCTTTTAAGTCCCTCAAATTATTTCTATTTCACTGAGGCACAATGATATAGAGCTAATTCATTGATTACATACATATTCGGTGTTTCATTTCTAGATAACATGCTGGCATATATTATAAATAGCAACAAAAGAAAGATATTGTTACTTCCTTGTTCAAATTTGATGCTGAGTGGTGCCCACGAGAGTCTCGTTTTCAAGGACTCCAGGAGCCCCGAGACGTTATTGGACAAGGAAGTAGCTCACCACCTCGCGCAGATTTTGACAGCAAAGAAATTGTGAAGATATTTGTGTGTGGTCTTAAAAACCCATGAAACATTGTATTATAACTAAGAAAAGCCGCTATCGGCAGGCGGGCCGACAAAGTGATAAACATACACGGTTATCGCTTTGCCGTGTAGTGGTGCGGCCGCCTTGCAACCCTTGCCTACTCACAAATATTGAGAACTAAAATCTATCCGCGCCAAGTAGGTCTAATGTGAGACAGATGTGCCTAAAACTTTGACACAAAATATCTTTATTGCACCGGTATTACTGATTTATTATATCAGATTTCTACATAAACACAATTTTAAATATGTATAAATTTGCAAGTGTTTAATCAGTAAGATATGTATAGATTTGACTCAATTGTTGTATATACGTTCTTTGATTTACAGAATTATAGTCACGCTCTATGTGAATCATCCTCAGAATAGATCTTTTCAATAAGTGCTTTTCCGAAATTCATATTTTAAGATTCAAGTGATGTCACCGTTATCATAGTCAAAGTATACAGGTCTGCCGGAGCCTCCCTTCCATCGTTTCTCGCGCTAGATGACGTCACCTAGCTCCTCCAATCACATCGCCGGCACGTGACATCATCATATTATATCGTCGTCAATAACATTAAATAAACGAAATAAACGACCAATCAGCTTGCACTCGAATTTTAAAAAGAGTAGAAGGGAGGCTCCGGCAGACCTGTATACTTGGACTATGACCGTTATGTCTTTACTCTGTAGAAAATTTCGATAGTTATATTTCAGTCAGTCTAACAGTAGGTGTTAGCATAAAACAGATTTGTCCGTCTATATAAGGGGCAGCCTAAAAGACTGGGACTAGAACCACAACACAGAAACAAAGCCATGTGGTTCGCGGAGCAGCATTTTAGGGTCGTCATCTCATCGAGGGAGGAATGGAAAAAATTGTTATACTAGAACAACCACAAGAGTCAGAGCAGGCTTTTGCGGTCCTAGATATATTGATGGGTACTCAATGCGAATGGGCTACATTCAACCCGCAGAAGTGTCCGAAATTCTTATTTCAAAATCCAAGTGATGTCACTCTGTGGCAATTTTTGATAGTTCATGTGATAGCAAGTGTCAGTATAAAACAAGGTTATGTTTCAGTCAGTCTGACAGTAGGTGTCAGCATAAAACAGAGTTTTGAAATACATTATAATTTCAATGTTATTTATCTATCGATCTATCTATTTGTATGTTCGAGTGAATTTTGACCCACTTCTAATTAACTTGGAATTTATCAGCTGTTCATCATTCGGATGACAATTTATGGCATATTTATAAGAGTAAAAAAAATGGCTTCAAGATAGCGGACGGGTCTTATGATTATGGTTCAATTATATTTAAAATTGGTATATAGGGTCTTTATGGTCGAAGATCATGATATTTCAGTCAAAATTCAAAATGGCGTCTAAGACGACTGACGAGTTTTGTGATTATGGTCAGATCTTGTCCAAAATTGGTATAAGGGTGTTTTGGGGATCGGAGATAACGATTTTGAGTCAAAATCTAAGATGGCGGACTAGTTTTGTGATTTTGGTTCGATTCTTTTCAAGATTGGTACCTATATGAAAGTCTTTGGGGTCGGAGATCGTGATTTTTAAGTCACAATTAAAAAATTTAAAATGTCGGACGATTTAGGTGATTATGGTTCAATTATTTTCAAGATTGGTATGTGGGCGTTTTTGAGGTCGGAATCACGATTTGTTATTCGTTTTAAGTACACTTTGAAATAGAAGCTTTGATTAAAAGAAATTCCAGTTTCAGTTTTATTTTCCGATATATTTTCTGTTCCTACAATCATATATATTTGATCCGCAGGAATGCCCGAAAGCTTGTTTGCTAATAAAAGTGAGGGAAGTCACGTGATCAATTAATCATAGCTTTTTTCAAATAGTGTTGAGTTTGTGTTTTGTTCACATATACAGGGTGTTTCAGAAAGACCTCCCATAAATGCAGGGGACGGTGGATCTAAAAAAATAATCACATTTTTCATATAAAGTATGGTCCTATCTTCTTTCGTTTCGGAGATACAGGTTGAATTTAGTTTTTTTAACGAAATTTTGCTGTAGCTCCTGTTCAGTTACAGATATTTCCTTGAAATCTGGTACTCGGGGTTTCAGAGGACGCCGAATAAGACGGTCTAGTTAGTTTTAGATTATGCGGTAGAGGACGCTGGCGGCGCGACTTTTCGGCGTTTCCTGCAGCCTTAACTGTTTTGAGAATAGTTTTTTTGTTTACTTTGCACAATTTTCTGGTTTACTATTTTATTGCAAACAAATAAAGTATTCTTGTTGAGGTTCTCAAAATTTCAGCGTTTTCGATAAAAACGCGTTTAAATGAACATACGCGATTTCGGCAGTAAGTAAATTAATGGAGTTTTTGTTATGTTCATTTGAACACGTTTCTCCGAAAATTCCTGCATTAAGGTATATCTTTGTTAACATCATCAGAAAGGTTAGACAATTTTACATCATATTGGATCAAAGCTCATTGGCATACCGACCTTGATAAGAGTGGGGGAAGCTATTGAATGTGTAATAATTTAAATCGATGTGGTTTCTAAATGAAATTTGTATAGAATAGAAGGTACGTACTTCCAATTGTCGTATCTAGTGGTACACGATAGTTCCTATTAAAATTGCTGGATGGTGTAATTTGTAATGATAACGGTTTTATTGATTTTATTCCAAAAACTCGAATCATACGGTATAGCTATGACATGATAATCGTAAATTGGATTAAATTTGCAAAAAAACTGAAAACCGCAGATCGATATGTTTTTTGTTTCAAAGTTCGAGAAAAACGCGTTTTAATGAACATACGCGATTTCAGTACTAAGTAAATTTGTTAATGAGTTTTTGTTATGTTCGTTTAAACGCGTTTTTCTAGAAAACGGTGAAATTTGGAGACCCTCAACAATGATACATTTTTTGTTTGAAATAGAACTGTAAACTAGAAAAATGTGTAAAACAAACAAAAAAATTATTCTCAAAAAGTTAAGGCTAAAGGAATCGCCGAAAAGTCACGCAGCCAGCGCCCTCTGCCGCATAATCTAAGACTAACTAAGTAATCTTATTGGGCATCCTCTGAAACCCCGAGTACCAGATTTCAACGAAATATCTGTAACTACACAGGAGCTACAGCAAAATTTCGTTGAAAAAATTTTTAATTCAACGACCGTATCTCCTTTCTATGGAAAATCTGATTATTTTTGTAAAATCTACCGTCCCCTGAATTTACGGGAGGTCTTTCTGAAACATCCTGTATATGTATAATAGGCTGTTTCAAAAAAAGGGGGCCCCGTTGCTAGGATAGGTAAGACACTGGACAAATAAGTGGAGTTTGATCATTAAAAAATGTTCTTAACGGCATCCATATTCAAGATACAGGGTGTTGAAAAAAAAAACTTAAACACATTTTTTACGATTGTGTCGGAACTACTGGCAACATTGTAATGAAATCTTGTATGAATATGTTTTGGAAGCTGACACATCACAAGTATTTATTTTTATATCTGAGTCTTATAGAGGGCGCTAATTATACGGTTCGTACCATAGACCTATTATCCTAAGGAGACAGAATTGTTTACATTTAAACACGATCAGACATTGCCAAAATTTCGGGCCACTCAGACCTCTGTATATTACAAGTGAGGCCATATGGAATGTGCTGTTGCTGGATTTGTTGTTCTGTGTGCCAGATTGAGATTTGTAATTATTATAAAAACGTCCATAGCATCATTTATAGGTTATGTTAGAAGTAATACTGTTGAAATGTCGTTTTCTCTGAAGAATATTTCATAATTTATGATAACCTGGAATATACAATTGAATCATAGAATATTAAAATTTTCAAATATAGAACTATTCCATTCCATTGCATCATTTGTTCAGAAGGCGACAACGCCGCGCACATTTTATGAATTGGGACTTTGTTCAGTACTACGCAATTTGACAGCTTCCGTATTTCTCGTGGCTATTTCGAAGCGGTGTTGCCTTACAAGTGGTACCAAGTTTTCAATCATAGTTACAACGTTGCCAATAAGGAGTAATTATAACTCGACGACAAAGAGGTCCGATGGTTTTCTTTGTCATACTTCATGTGATCATTGCGACAAGTCAAATGGAGTTTTATGAATGAGAGGTTTCGTCTCCTTAGGATAATAGGTCTATGGTTCGAACCGAGTAGTTTTAATCATAACTATTTCGAGGTCAGATTTTCTAATTCAAATTTTAGGTAAAACTAGGCATCATCCAATTTTACAACAAAAAGGTACTCCTGGTAAAACTCGATACTGTGTACCATTATCGGAATATTTTGATTTGAAAATGATGAAGTAATAACCGATGCTGGTATAAAGTAAAAAGCAATTAGCAATTAATCAAAAACCAAAAACAATAACAATATTCTAATTCTAAGGTTATTGACTGAACAAAGAAAAAAAAAGAATCACAAGAAGAAAATTAAAATAAATTTGAGTAAAAACATGAAATATTCAATCAGTTAAAGTAAGTGTCTTTCACGATTACACAATTCTATCCTTTTTTCTAAAGAATGCATTAATTTTCTAAACGGTTGAGGATCAGCTGTGATGTCATTAAAGTGACGTTTAATTCTGTCTTGCAACTCTTGACGTGAATTTACCTATGTAGAATAGACTTTTCCCTTAACATACGACCAAACTGTGTAGTCCAAAGAATTGAAATCTCATGACCGTGGAGGACAATGAATCGAAGCTTCTGCACCTATACCAATCCATCGATTCGGATAATGGTTACTTAACCAATTACAACACCTTCTATCAGAATGCGAGGGAGTTCCATCATGCATAAAAAAGAGAAAACTTGGCTCGTTTAGCTTTAAATCTTCTGAAATCTTGAATAAATGATTTTCTAAAAAGTCGAGGTACACGTTACCATTTAAATTTCCAGGTAGAATGTGATAACCAATTAATTTGTTACCTAAAGTTGCTACACATATATTAACTTCAAACGAATGTGCATTCTCATCACACCAGTAGTGTGTATTATGAGTTAGGCATTCATTTCGCGTAAAGGTAGCCTCGTCGGTAAAAAGGATACATTAAAAAAAATTGGGATTGAGGCCTGTCTTTTCTTGTAACGTTTCACAAAAATCCACTCTAACCGGTAGATCGTCTGACAACAGCTCTTGAACTTGTCTGTAGTGATAAGGAGATGTAGATTCTGCTCCTTAAGTATCCTCCAGGTACTCGCAGAAGACGTATTTGTTTGTCGTGTCATATTCCTTACGCTAATTTTCGGATCTTGATCAACTAAATCTAAAATGATATTTTCTTTCTGAACGGTGCTTGTTGTTCTGGGCCTACCAGGATAAATTTCTTTGGTGTCACATTCCCAGTTTCTCGACAACGTCGTTCCACGGCTCTAAGCGTTTTTTTATTTGGTATGTTTCTTCTGGGAAACTTTTCTGCATAACGCGTAACAGCTGCACTAGCGTTTCATAAACACCCGTCTAAAGTTAATAACATGTCGGTGTATTCAACATTTGAATACATTTTGATTATTAATTAACGTATTTATCAACAACATTTAATGTTATTGACATTACCGTCTTAACTATCAATAAATGACAGTTTCCCATGGCTAACTCCATTTTGAGGTTCGCATAGACTTTTTTACTGAGGATATTTTGAACACTTACTCTAATTGATTCAATATTTCATGTTTATATTCAAATTTATTTCAATTTTCTTCTTGTGAATCTTTGTTTAATTAATAACTTCAGAATTAGGATGATGTTATTGTTTTTGGTTTTTACCAGCATCAGTTATTACTCCATCATTTTCAAATCAACATATTCCGAAAATGGTACACATTATCGAGTTTTACCAGGAGAACCTTTTTGATAAAATTGAATGATGTTTAATTTCTCGTAAAATTTGAACTAGGATCTTACCTCAGAAAGTTATGATTAAAACTACTCGGTATGAACCGTGTAACTAGCGTCCTCTATGAGCGTCAGATATAAAAATTCATTCATGCGATGTGTTATCTTCTAAAACATATTCATACCAAATTTGATTACAATGTTGCCAGTAGTTTCGACATAATCGTAAAAAATGTCTTTAACATTTTTTTTTTAAACTTTGTATCTTGAATACGGATACGGTTACGAAAACTTTTCACTAAGCAAAGCACTCATCTTTCAGTGTTCTACCTATCCTAGCAGCGGAGCCAACTTTTATTGTAACACCCTATATATACACATATATATATATTTGTATGTTTTCTTGGTATATTGGTTCGTATATGTACTGAAAATGAAATAAAAATTCTGTTTAAACAGAATTTTATACGAACCAATATACCAAGAAAACATACAAATATTACAAATGGTTAATTTTTTTGCGTTGAAAAATCATCACTCTCTGTTGATGTTCTGATTCTGTGACATGAAAAAATATAACAACAAAATTTCAGCCGTTGGCGTTGCAATATCGCGTGCCTTTAGAGGAATTGGTCTTTCATTTAAATAACATGCAAAAGGGTTGTTTTTTCGGTTTTTTTAGATTTCTAACATGAAAAATGGGAAATTTAAGAAAACTTGATATCATATGCGATCGGAAATTTCCCGTAGATTAAAATAGTCGGTTTACTATGGTCAAAAAATGATCTCAAATGCGCAAAAAAGCGAAAAAACATAAGAAAAGATAATTTAAATGAAATTTAATGTAATCTTATTATCATATTCTACGGAAAATTTCCTATCAATCCTATATATTCGCACATCAAACTTGACAAATTTTTAGCTGAGAAATTGACTAAAATTTAGGAATAAATAAAATCGTATTGATTTGATTCTCACTTTTACTTTTCATTTTCTTTTAATAACGCGGTATTATTTCTACTTATTCTCAGAGTTAATACATTTTTGAGGGAATTCTATGATTGCTACTGTGAAAATAATTGAGATCAAATGCCAACTGATTATGATTTTTCTCAAATGAAAATTGTTCGTATCGAAGAAACGGTTTCAATTTCCGCGCGCATATCGTGACGTCTTGATGACAGAACAACTGTCCGTACTCTATTTGTTCTGAGTGCAAGCGAAAATGAAGAAAGCGACCCCAATGGTAGATAACGTAACGTTTCCCTAAAGTTATAAAAATACAGAAAAAACGTTACGATTTCTGCCATTAGAGGCGCTTTCTTCGTTTTCACTCACACTTAATACGTATAAAAGTAAAAGTCAGTTCCATATGATTTTTTTCCCGCAAAACTAAATGTTCATTTTTCAACACATGTTCAAAAGCAATAGAATAATAAGATCCAGGGCTGAAGATGATCGTAAGATCTAATAGCCGCCCACCTACAAAATAAATTATTCAAGTTAATATGTATCCCAACCCCTAAAAACTGAATAAACGTTTTTTCATTCATACATTCATTCCATATGATTTCCCAGAGTACAAAGTGGCTGTTTCAAGTTAATTTAAACGAAGTAATACATTCAATATATCTGAATTAGAAAATAATGTTTATTTGATTGGTGATATCATTGATACCAATAAGTTACCGGTTTTTACTGAATCGAAATTACCAAGTATTGTGAAATATTGAAATGTTTCTTTCGTTATACGCGCCTAATGAAAAAAGTATAGATGAAAGTAGAAAGTCTGCAGTTGCAGAAGTTTGCGATATTTGGAAAAAATCAGATATTCCAACAATGACTCTGTGTATTTGTGAAAGTAAACTTCAAAAATTATATGATGAATACAGGATTATTCGAAAAAAGAAAAATCATGAATATTTTGAACAGAAAGAAAAAAGTTTGTTGACAATTTAAATAAGCTGTTTTATATCTCTACTCCATTATTTATGAAAACAATGAGTGAAAACGACTAGAAAATTTTTCATGAAATGAATGAAATTTTTATCAAAGTATCGAATATTAAAACTGAAAGGTAAATATTTCCATTATAACGTTGACTATAACCTATAATATCATTAAAAGAAATATAAAGGCTTTATAAGACCAAACTTTATACAAAATTTAGTCGCATTATGCTAGGTCACGTATGCATTGGCGTGCTTGGCGGTAAAATTACATATTATTCAAATTTTTGTTTTTCTTTATTTATTATTATTATTATTTTCATTTTTTTTTTATTTATATTTTCATATAATCATCTAAAAATTATCTCATTTTTATTGAAATTCTATAAAAATATGAAAATCTGATTTTTTCCAAATATCACAAACATCTGCAACTGCAGACTTTTCACTTTTTTCATTATGCACGTATAACGAAAAAAACAATACAGTATCTCACAATTACTTGGTAATTTCGATTCAGTAAAAACCGGTAACTTATTGATATCACCAATCAAATGAACATTATTTTCAAATTCAGACTTATTGAATGTATTACTTCGTTTATATTAACTCAAACTCTGAGAAATCATATGGGACTGACTTTTACTTTTATACGTATTAGGTGTGAGCGAAAACGAAGAAGGCGCCTCCAATGGCAGAAATCGTAACGAATTCTCTGTATTTTTATAACTTTAGGAAAACGTTACGTTCTCTACCACTGTTGTCGCTCTCTTGATTTTAGCTTGCACTCAGAACAAATAGAGTACGGACAGCTGTTCATCAAGACGTCACGATATGCAAGCGGAATTTGAAACTGTTTCCTCGATACGAACAATTTTCATAAAAAAAAAATCATAATCAGTTGGCATTTGATCTCAATTATTTTTACAGTAGCAATCATAGAATTCCCTCAAAAATGTATTAACTCTAAGAATAAGTAGAAATAATACAGCGTTATTAAAAAAAATAAAAAGTAAAAGTGAGAATCAAATCAATACGATTTTATTTATTCCAAAATTTTAGTCAATTTCTCAGCTGAAAATTCGTGAAGTTCGATGTGCGAATATATAGGACTGATAGGAAATTTTCCGTAGAATACGATAATAAAATTACATTAAATTTTATTTAAACTATCATTTTTTAACCATAGTACACCGACTATTTCAATCTACGGGAAACTTTCGATCGCACATGATATCAAGTTTTCTTAAATTTCCCCTTTTTCATGCTAGAAATCTAAAAAAACCGAAAAAACAACCCTTTTGCATGCTATTCAAATGAAAGACAAA
The DNA here is from genome assembly GCA_958510875.1 of Endomychus coccineus. Classification (NCBI taxonomy): domain Eukaryota; kingdom Metazoa; phylum Arthropoda; class Insecta; order Coleoptera; family Endomychidae; genus Endomychus; species Endomychus coccineus. Next base: position 115,098,589 of record OY294067.1, on the reverse strand, counting down.
TTCCTCTAAAGGCATGCGATATTGCAACGTCAACGGCTGAAATTTTTTGTTTTGTATTTTTAAATATATATATACCTTTTTTTTTTTTTTTACATTCAAACCTGGTCGGGGCTGCTGCGAGCTTCGACGACATCGCAGCAGTCGCGCCAAAAAAACCTAAAAGGCGGTTAACCGAAGCTACTCCTCCCCACCGGTCGGTAAGTAGCTTCAGGTTCCTAAATCGTGTGCCCTAAGTATTCTAATTGAACCCAGAAAGACTGCCTTTTGCATCCGGTCTATCAAGATCTGCGCCGAGTTCCTACAGGCTGGAATGATCTTCAAGTTTGAACGCAGCGAAGACCGAATTCCGCCCAAAACACCGATGATCAGAACCACTAATACGCCCTTTTGGACTGGGTATAGCGTGCGGAGCTCGAACAGGAGATCTTGATATTTTGTCCATTTTTCCTCCTCTTCCAAGACTATGTTCTTCTCTGCCGGAGCGGAGAATTCGATGACATACATAGTCTTGATTAGTTTATCGAGGAGGACAACGTCAGGCCTATTTGCTTGTATGGACCTGACGGTCGGAAACGGATAATTCCAGAAGATCTGGCATTTTTCGTTTCCGACAACGGACTCAATATCTCCTGGCATATATATATATATATATATATATATATATATATATATATATTATATTGAGCGCAGTTGATGAATTTTTGGTATATTTGTGGCCATTTAATCTTTTTTCGAGGTATTGTGAAGATTGGCCAATATATACCTTTTCGAAATCTTTGCAAGGGATGGAATAAACAGTATGGGCTATTTTTTTGAAAGGTACGCTGCTTTTTAATTTTGTAAAGAGACTTTTCTGATTTAAATAACTCTTATGACATATATGTAGGTCATAAGGTTTCACTATATTACAAATTTTCTCTGAAAGTCCACCAATATATGGTTGATATGTAATGCCTATCATTAGTTTTCTCATTATTGGTATTGATTTCACCTATTGAGTTATAAAATTTATGAATAATAAACATGTGAAAGACACTAACCATACTTTCGACTACAACAATACAAAAATTTTAAATATTGAAACAAACGACAACAAACGTTTGATATTGGAATCTATTCAAATTAAAAAGAACAATTGTGTAAATGACAAAATAGATTCCAATCTTTCGAAACTGTACAATAATCTAATTCAAACTTAACAAAATTTTATTAATTTGAAGTGCCACTTTCCATTTGTCTATTTAAAATTCAACCTAAAAAAGATGAAGTATTATTTAACTATGACACTATAGAGTAACAATTTTGAGGTTACATTCCATAGAATTATCTTAAACTTGAATAGTTATGATAGATCTGAAATGCTTATCATAGAATAACTAATTCATACAATAATTCATAGATATTTATAATTGTACAATATTGGAATGTCTTGTATTTAATCAAATTCAATCTATTTCAAATTGTAGTTAGCCATACATTACTCTTTCACACACAACCAATCCAATGTTTTCTGCAATTTTAATTGGATCTTAAAACACAAGTCGGCTGCAGACGCATTTCATTAATCGAAATCATCTATTCTTTTCTAAATTACATGGAAACACTAATTCAATTAACAATTTTGATAAAGGCAATAAACATTGTCGAAACGTCAAAACAGAATTTTTATTTCATTATCAGTATATATACGAACCAATATACCAAGAAAACCTACAAATATATATATATATATATATATATATATATATATATATATATATATATATATATATATATATATATATATATATATATATGTTTCTTCTTAGGTTCTCGCGGACGTAATGTGTAGAACTGGATTCTCGGGTATTGATCCGCGTTGTGTGGTTTCGGTCCTCAAAAGGACCAATTTCACGACGTTTCGGCAAAGTCGCATTTGCCATCTTCAGGTGATTCGACCGTAGAGTCTGGAAAATCTAGCCGGTGCAATAGCGAAGTTAAAACCTTTAGCAAGGACATCCATGGAGGCCTTATTCAAAGAATGGTCGGATAAGTTATGGACAACTTTGACAGGATCTATGTTTGTGCTGTCTCCCTCAGGTTTCTGGGTGTTCAGTTCGTCTAGATTTTCCAGACTCTACGGTCGAATCACCTGAAGATGGCAAATGCGACTTTGCCGAAACGTCGTGAAATTGGTCCTTTTGAGGACCGAAACCACACAACGCGGATCAATACCCGAGAATCCAGTTCTACATATATATATATATATATATATATATATATATATATATATATATATATATATATATATATATATATATATATATATATATATATAAACAAGTTTAAAGTTTCTTTGCCTAATTGGCCACTATCGTGTATGTAACTTAAGAGATATAGAATTAAATTTTCTGAATTATGAAGATAACTTAGATAATTTAACATAGGATTATAAAGATGAATAAACGTAAAAGATTGAACCATAGGCGGGATTCGAACCCACATTTCTGGATTTCTAGTCCAGGGTGTTTACCAATTACACCACTTCGGTCCTGTTAGATTTTTACATTTTTGTAAATATAAACCTCTGAAAGGATAGTAGATCATTGATAAACACAATGCGATTCGATGCCCTACCATAGATCAACTATTCACGCACATTCATCTGAAGTTCAGTCGTTTTTTGAAGTAAGGATTGTAGGTTAGTACTGCTATGGTTGGCAGTTACTTGACAGTTCTTATTCAAAAAAAAAAAAACACCCTGGACTAGAAATCCAGAAATGTGGGTTCGAATCCCGCCTATGGTTCAATCTTTTACGTTTATTCATCTTTATAATCCTATGTTAAATTATCTAAGTTATCTTCATAATTCAGAAAATTTAATTCTATATCTCTTAAGTTACATACACGATAGTGGCCAATTAGGCAAAGAAACTTTAAACTTGTTTATAATTAACCAGAACAATTCTCAGTCAGTTCTATTGAAATATATAAGAACCGGGATGCTGTCATTTGAATAAGAACTGTCAAGTAACTGCCAACCATAGCAGTACTAACCTACAATCCTTACTTCAAAAAACGACTGAACTTCAGATGAATGTGCGTGAATAGTTGATCTATGGTAGGGCATCGAATCGCATTGTGTTTATCAATGATCTACTATCCTTTCAGAGGTTTATATTTACAAAAATGTAAAAATCTAACAGGACCGAAGTGGTGTAATTGGTAAACACCCTGGACTAGAAATCCAGAAATGTGGGTTCGAATCCCGCCTATGGTTCAATCTTTTACGTTTATTCATCTTTATAATCCTATGTTAAATTATCTAAGTTATCTTCATAATTCAGAAAATTTAATTCTATATCTCTTAAGTTATATATATATATATATATATATATATATATATATATATATATATATATATATATATATATATATATATATAAATATTTGTAATATTTGTATGTTTTCTTGGTATATTGGTTCGTATATATACTGATAATGAAATAAAAATTCTGTTTTTTTGACGTTTCGACAATGTTTATTGCCTTTATCAAAATTGTTAATTGAATTAGTGTTTCCATGTAATTTAGAAAAGAATAGATGTCTGCGTCTGCAGACCTTTTCCTACTCTTACATTATTGGAAATTGGTAAGAATCCCGTACTGGAACAAAATTATGCACGACGAACGAGAGTTTGATACTGCAAAACTCTCGCACGAGAAGCGAGAATTCATATTTCATCCGCGAGACGAGATGGGACTCTAAGATACTCTCATCACTAGATGCTATGCTGTTTCAACCTTTCTTGTTAAAATTATCTCAATAACCGAACAAATCATTTTAGTAGACCCATTTGATAATTCCATTGGACCTCTACGAGGCTCGCCTTTCTGCATTGGAAGTCAATGTTAAAATAAACGACTCTATGCTCTATGAATAATCTTGATTCACATAATGATTTTTCTAGAGTGTGCAGCGTTATGTATTTATCTATGAAACTGAAACACGAACCACATATCGAAAATGATTGACATATATACTTACAATGTTCTTACATGTCGTAAACTCTATTCGTTGTTCCTATATCAGTCAGATTAGTAACATTGTATAAATCATCGACATATACATATGGACTGCGCGTGGCAATGATAAGCGCGGGTAGTGCCGGCGTGAGAGAGGGGAAAACGAAGAGGACTAATACTGTCTTTATCTATCGGCTCGGGACGTAAACATACTAGCTACAGTCCTGTTGCATTTCCATGGCAACGCAGCGGCCAATAGAAACGCGATAGATAAAGTAGATAAAGACAGTATTAGTCCTCTTCGTTTTCCCCTCTCTCATGCCGGCACTACCCGCGCTTATCATTGCCACGCGCAGTCCATATGTATATGTCGATGGTATAAATGTATATCGCTGACGTGAAATGTCAAAATCATCGACGAACAATCAAGTTCACGGGTTACGTTGATGATAGTGTAGGGAACACTGATTGACGACCCACAGAGTACCTACGTAACTTTTCGTATCCATTTCTGATACCACTTCGATGACATAGTGTGTCATTCAAATTTTACGCATAATAATAAAATGCCGTGATGTGTCTCGGTACAATTTTCACCGAAAGAAGGAAAATTCGAGAAAATTGGTTGAAAATTGCATAATTTTTCCTTCATATTCCCATCTCGGTCCTCGTTCAACATGTCTAATCACATATTTTCGTAGTTGCTGAGTATTATTTCATGATCATAAATTCAAAACCGACGATATTTTTCCGAAAAACTCCGGAAAATGAAAATTTACCATTTGTACACGACAAACTGTAATTATTCTGTTTTTCGAACAATTTTAATTAGTGTTATTGGAATAATAAGTTACCGTGATGGTTCCCGGACACATTTCACTAGCAGAACCATGTTGATATAGATAAATATCACTAAATGAAAAATGTTACTTACTTGTTCATATTGAATGTTATTCTGGATCAATCATTCTTGTTTATATTCCCTCAAAAACTAAATTCTCTTCGTAGATATATCTACCTCTACGAGGATCGCTTTCTCCACTTGAAACATATGTTACACAAAAATTTTGTAACCACTCAATGCAATCTTTGAATAAATTTAGTTCACGTAATTCTTCTCATAATCATTTTTTATTTAGTTTAGTCAGGTACACTTCTGTTGAAATAATTGACATAAAGGAATACATATTGTTAATCCTACTTCCATAATACTATGGAGTAAACAATTTATTGTAACCCTATTATAAAATAACCATGGTCTATCACCTAATGATAATGATGATTTTAGGATTATCTCTATCAGGAGGAATGTGACATTAATAGCTCCATTTTAGAAATTGAAGACAGATTTCAAAAGTGCCACTCGCAACGTGGCTAACGTGCGTTAAGACTATACAGTTATTATACTTATCACTTTGAAGTAATTTGTAGAATTTCAAATTATTACGAGCAATAGGAACGTCGTAATCGTCTCCTCCGTGAGTTACATACAGACATAATCTCAAAAATAGTCTAGATTGAAACGGATATTTTCGCGAAAATCAAGAATTCATTTTTGACCGATCTCTTATACTACTTATAGTGAGGGAAGTGAAAAAGCTATTAATTGCAGTGTTAGTGGTCGATCTAGAAGAATCTAATCACCTCATTGATAGAAGACAAGTTCAATTTCTTCTATCCTAAATTACTATGAGATAACAGAAAGGCTTTCTCAATCAAAAATTTTTAGAGCTTAAGCTTTCTCATCTACTGTACTTTTATCAAATATCTATACAACAGTTCAAAACTGGTTGAGAAATAATTTGTAGCATGAAACTGAAACACATCGGGTTGTAAATGTGAGCTACAATTTATTTCATTCGAAATAATATCTGAGATAGGAGGTCTCCGTGAAAAGGAGATATTTGATACTATTAAGCGTACAGTACAGTTCATAATGAAAGCTTTATAGTGAACGATAATATCATGAAGACACTTCATTCTGTTCTGGCAACATTTATTAGCTTGATAACACTATTTTATGATACTTTGTATAGATTATGTTACTCTTGAATGTTTTAGATCCAATTTTTGTCATAATCAGATGTCTTATTTCAGAGTGAATTTTTAAAATGGATTAATAAATGATCGAGACCTAATTGAAATTTACTATTATTCATTATATTTTCACTTAATAATTAACTTTGTAAGCCTTACTACGCCTGTGTTCATTTTTGACTTTGCGTTCCCACTCTCCGCACGATATTCAAAAAACGGTTGGTGCTAGAAAAAATCCCCAGGACATAAATTATAGAGAATTTTATGCTCCCTAAGTTATATAATAATTTCAAACACGATTTGACGCATATAGATTTTCTAGAATATCTCCAGAGGCGTACACGTGCTTATATGTGACTTTTGAGCCAATGTTTAGAATATCAGAAGGAAGGTCTGTGCAAATTTTCAGATTATTGCCTCTCATTCTCAAGTTGGATCCTTATTTCACTGGGCTATGAGACAAGTATATTTGTCTTCATTACGGCATGACTTTTGGAAAATGATTATTTGGACTTTATTTGAATAAGCCACTTTCTCAATAAATATATTCATGACCAATTGACTAACTAGAAAAAATTATGAGAAATTTTATAAACATTTTGAACGCCAGTATATAATATATTACCGGAATACATAGGATTAGGAATATCAGCTTTCTTTTTTTTGTATGAATTCAGAATTTTTTGCTTCATTTATAATATTATTTTTAAAATCATGGATATAAATGTTTTTATCGCTTATCAAACATATATTCACGTTTCTTCTTAACTCGGAACAAAATATAGTCAATCTATTAGAGAATTATTCCTGATGTGCTTTTTTCTCAAAAATGTATTTATGTGCACTTTTTGTTATCCATTTGAGAAATGAAGGGTATAATCGACTTTATAGAGACCAATAGCAAATGATTAATAATACCATGAGGTTTTATTAGAGATATCAGATTCAGGTGAAAGTTGTCTCCCCTACCATTATTGTACCTGATTGTATACCCCGAAACAATGTTATCATGCAGCATCGATGGTTGGACGGCAAGATGCAGCATCTGGTTTTATTATCCTAGCATTTCACTGGAAGCTGGAAGCATATGAACCTGTGATGATTCGGAGGAGGTAGCTCACTGCCAGCAAAATTGTCTTATCTGTCTCAGCCAACTGTTCTGGAGTCTGAAATAAATTTGCGAACATTTCTAGGATATGTCTTAGCCCTTGACTTTGCTATAGAACCTTGATGGATTCAATTTTGCCCTTGTTATCAGTAACCGATGTGGTGTCGCACCCGAATACAGCATGGACGAATAAAATTTGATCTTTCAGCTCACATTTTTTTGCCCTCCTGTGAGGAAAATAGTTTGGTTTCTACCTTGCTCGCGCCTAGGTTCACAGAGAGGACATACTTATTATGTATATCTTGACTATCAGCAATACAATAAGATCAACCCCTTCATCTTTAATTACGATGTTGTCATGAGATGATGATTCTTCTAAAGCTCTGTTAAAAATTTCAGAGTCAGTATCAACAAAAGTATGGTGAACTTCTATACCAACTTTTTCGAAGAGAACTGAGATCATCTTTATGAGTGTAGTTTTGTTATGTATGAGAATTGCGATACAGAGACTCCCATGTTTTTCTCAAATCTACTGTGAACACAATTTTTCAAACGTGTGCGTCCTCAAGGTCAGTGCAGTTAGATCTGCAGCAATGTTCCTTACTCGCATCTGTTGATTAAACGACATACCTTTTCATATCTCTTCAGTTATATACTCTTTAATTTAGCACTTTAAATGTTGCTAAAAATCCTACCAGTGTTTCGAATGTGGCCTAAAATTCAAGATGGTGGTGCGAGCTCTCCTCACACTACCGAGAACATTTGGTATTTTCATTTATTATTCAATGGTATATTCAACAGGAAGGCACTCATCTACCTGTATACCAATTTACATAACTACATGTTTTAATATTAGAATTATATTTTAATGTTTTTTTTAAACCCTTCGTTGCTTGGACTATAAACAGTTCATTGTATCGAAAAATGTGAGTTCGATTTCGATAGATTCATTGGTTGTGGTGTTAGGTAGTTTTTTGTAGGTATCCAACATACGAAAGGAATATTGTAGATGCCAATCAGATAGAAACAGGTCTCCGGAAACCAGTTTAGTACATGTTCAGTTAGGTAAGTGTTATAGATAGCAGATGATCTCAATAGTTGTTGAAAAGTAAGTTTCGGATAATATTAAGCTAGACTTTTCAATTGAAACTCAAGAGCAAGTTTTAGCTGGAGAAGCTGGAGTTTGTGTATTATGTTCAAAGTTTATATGGAGATTGTTTCTGTTTTCACTTTGAGGGCGAGCTGTCACGTTATTAACTGTTATAGCGGTAAGTTGCAGCAGATAATTGTTGAATTATGTCAGCAAATCCATTCGGAATTAGTAATCTTATCAGAGGAAATATTGGGTAAGCATTTTTGTAATTGGGCTTGTTCACTTTATCATGATTTAACAACATCTGCTTATTGCGATTGATTTTTAGTACCTTTTTTTCAAAAATACATACACATTTTCTTAGTGCCACTGCAATACATTTCACAAACAAGAACTTTGTTGAAAAGTTTCCTTGGGGAAAAAGAATGATTGAATTACGACTATATCATTGGCACTTGAATATCGAATAGGTAAGGCTAAGAACATATTATAATATGTTTTAAACACTTCACACATGATACTGTTCTATACAATATAATATGACCATTTGTAGAAGGTTTTTTACTGTAAGCCCAGGCGATTCTCTCGTTATTAGCATGCAAGGAGGATGAATTAACTAATCTCAAATTACCTTACAATTTTAGTTTTAAAGTGATTTAATTTTAATTTTTTTTTGTATGAAATTTATGTCTTATCAACCTTAGGATACTTATAGTCCAGTAAATAGGCTGGGGAACTTTCTAAAAAAAAGCAGGCCGTCGTACCGTAAAAATTCATTTTGCATGATGTTCTGTTGCCGACATGGATCATTCGTAAGGGTTGAGTTAAGTGTACAGAACCTCCCATTCACCCCTAAACGCTAAATTAACCCTATTTTCACCCCTTTTTTCAGATAATTTTGAATTTATTGGAAAAATGGTATTTTTTGGGTCGCTGAACACGAATTCCTCGGAAAAGTCATTCAATGAGCTGAAAATCAGGAAAATTTCGTCATTTTCATACCTAAATTGCTAATTTTTCAGGCGATTATCGTTTCATGCATAAAAGATGTTGGCAGTCGTGTATTTCGCTCCAAAGTAGACCAGAACTGGGAAAATTTGCGCGAAACTATGGAAAACCTGGAAAGAAAATCCTTCCACGTCATTGAAATTATCGTGTGATAAGCGCTATAGGGGTGTTTGTGATCGCTGATTAAGAATTTGACAACTTAAAAAATTGAAAAATATCATTTTCCGGAAAAACTGAGAGAATTTTCCATAAATTCTTATTATTTTTGAATGTAACTTTTTGGGTGTCATGTTGATTAGCATTTGTGTTCTATATGTGCACGTTAAATTACAAAATTGAGAGTACTGTAAAAAAACAATTGTTTGAAAGTTCCGGAGAAATGGAAGAAAATAACAAGGGAAAATACTCTAACGACATTGAAATTATGGTGGGATAAGTCGCCATAGCGGTACTTTGGTCGATAATTACGAATTTAACATCAAAAACGTTCGAGAATAACATTGGGATCATGTGGAAAATAGAGGAACATAAAAAAGAAACAAGAATCTTTGTTTCAATTTTTACAAGTTTATAACTGTATATTTAAAGCTGGAATATTGAAATTTGTGATTTTCTTCAATTTTTATAATTTAACATGCACATCGAAAACACAAATACTAATCAACAGCAAATCACGCAAAAATTACATTTGAAAAAAATAAGGTTTCATAAAAAAGTGTTTTCCGTTTTTCCGGAAAATGCCAACTTTTCAATTATCAAATTCGTACTCAGCGACCACAGAAACCGACTTATCACACGATAATTTCAATGACGTGGGAAGATTTTCTTTTCAGGTTTTCCACAGTTTTCCGCAAATTTCCCTAGTTTTAATCTACTTCGGATCGAAATAAGCGACTGCCAACATCTTTTATGCATAAAACGATAGTAGCGTGAAAAATGCCCAATTTTGTATCAAAAGGACGAAATTTCTCTGATTTTCAGCCCATTGAATGGGTTTCCCGAAAAAAAAAGCTTGCAAATTCTTACATACGTCTTTATAATGTTAAAAGTATATTTTAGGTAGAATACTCAAATATCAATATTTCTAATAAGGTTCGACAACCATTTTCTATTACCTCATAAATCTTTAACATCTGACGAAAGTAGATACTTCAGCGTTATATATTTTGGTTTCAGTCGTTTACAGATTTTGTTGACGTGAATTCATATATTATGAGAAAATTGCTAAGTAGTGGATTCTTGATACATACAGGGTGTCCTCGAACTGCGTGGCCAAAATAAAACCGAAGATTCTTTGATTCGAAAAAAAGTTGATGAGCATTTTTACTTTTGCCTCAAGTGTCTTGTTTACCCGGTAGAGGGATTCAAAATTGCAAAAATAATTTTGTTTTTTCGGTATAACTTGAGAACGTGATGAAGAACTTTTACAATATTTAGCAGGTGAGTTACTGTCAATAATGGCCATTTTTGAGAGTGGAGCACAGAGCCTTAGAGACCATAGAAATGGCTCAAACTTGAGGATGTAACGGGAAAAGTGTCCAGAACTTTTTTGTGGTCAATTTAATTCACTGGATATTTCTTATGTAGATAGCTTATCTAATTTGAAAACTTTTCTTACTCCTAGAAAATTTTGATAAAATTAACGGATTAGCTTGAAAAAATTAATTTTCGAGTCTCTGCAATTTTGGCTTACTAATTTTACTTGATTAAAATACCTTAGTTGCCTTTGCTTTTCTAATGTCATTTTGGCATTTGAAGAATTTATTCTCAAAACTGTCAGTTTTTACTTTGCTTTCCGTAAAAATTTTATAAAATTATGGCTCAAAATTTCACTAACACTGAAATGGTTGATATGTTATTGATTTATGGACTTTGTCATTGCAATGGCCGGAGAAGGGAAAGATATCCGCATCGCAGAATTCCAAATCGGCAAACCTTCGCGAAACTGTCAAATTTGAAGCAAATCGCAGAGAAACTGGACGCAGATGGACAAGAAGGACGTTAGAGCTCGAAGAAGCGATACTGGAAGTGGTTGAAACTGAACCCGGGATAAGCACACTACGTTTGAGACTTCGTATTGGAGCCTCAAAATCATTAGTTCATAATGTACTGAAGAAGAACTGTTGTATCCCTATCATATTAAAACAGTTCAAGACTTATTGCCCATGGATCCAGGTCATCGGCTAGATTTCTGTCGGCTTATTGTCCAAAGACAAAACGCAAACCCCAATTTTTGTAGAAGAATTCTGTTCACGGACGAAGATACTTTCACGAGATGTTGTCTTCTTAACCTCCATAATGAACATTTCTATGCTGATGAAAATCCTCAAGAAACGGAAGTTTCATATTTTCAGAATCAAACTAAAATCAATGTTTGGGTTGGAATTGTGGATAACTTTATTATTGGCCATACCGTTATACCCGATCGATTGAACGGGGAGAACTACTTGAACTTTTTGGAACAAAGGCTACTTGAACTGTTGGAAGACTTGCCCTTACACATTCGTCGTGGCCTTGTTTATCCATGATGGTGCACCTCCTCATTTCACATTAGCTGTGAGGCGACATGTGAATGCGGAATATCCAGATCGCTGGATAGGTAGAGGACACGATGCACCAGTGAACTGGCCGGCCCGCTCCCCCGATTTGACGCCCTGCGACTTCTTTCTATGGGGCGCTTTGAAGTCGAAAGTTTATGCAGCTCCAGTAAACACACGAGAGGAATTGTTGCAACGAATTAATCATGAAGCGGATTTATTGAAGAATGATCCTGAAGTACTAGCCAGAGTTCAATCCAATTTCTTGAAACGAATTAATTTGTGTATTCAGAAAATGGGCAACATTTCGAATAATTGATGCCTTAGCGATTTCCAAAAAAGTTTTGTTGTTTCCTTTAATTTACCATTTCTCTTTCCTAAATAATCACATCGTTTCCCCATTTCTATTGTTTTTATTATTCGTGTTTTACCGAGATGATTTCAGTGTTAGTGAAATTTTGAGCCATAATTTCATAAAATTTGTACGGAAAGCAAAGTAAAAACTGACAGTTTTGAGAATAAATTCTCCAAATGCCAAAATGACATTAGAAAAGCAAAGGCACCTAAGGTATTTTAATCAAGTAAAATTAGTAAGCCAAAATTGCAGAGACTCGAAAATTATTTTTTTCAAGCTAATTTGTTGATTTTATCAAAATTTTCTACGAGTGAGAAAAGTTTTCAAATTAGATAAGCTATCTACATAAAAAATATAGAGTGAATTACATTGACCACAAAAAAGTTCTGAACACTTTTCCCGTTACATCCTCAAGTTTGAGCCATTTCTATGGTCTCTAAGGCTCTATACTCCACAATCAAAAACGGCTATTATTGACAGTAACTCACCTGCCAAATATTGTAAAAGTCCTTCATCACGTTCTCAAGTTATACCGAAAAAACAAAATTATTTTTGCAACTTTGAAGCCCTCTACCGGCTAAACAAGACACTTGAGGCAAAAGTAAAAAGGCTCATCAAATTTTTTTCGAATCAAAGAATCTTCGGTTTTATTTTAGCCGCGCAGTTCGAGGACACCCTGTATACATATACTTGATGTGGTACAGTTTCGATTATTCTTGTTTCTATTCGTTTCGCGACGTGGGTATTTTTATTTGAAATTGGTGCGATAGGGCGCAGTGTGCTGGTACACTTTTAGACACAATGTGTCTTCTGATGACGGTTGTGAGACCGAAACGTACGTGAAGACGAGAATAGCGAGCATATGTGTTAGTGTGACCTATTTACCGAGAATTTATATATAATTAATATTATCAGCATAAATTCATCGAAATAATTAAATTTCAAGGAGGAGGTGAAGGAATAATCAACGAACGAACAAATTATTAATAAGATATTAAAATCAAAGCAAGTGAAATCACGTTATAGATTTAAGAAATCGTATGCGAATTTCGTCAGCTACGCCAGTACCATCAGACGATGAAAATAATAAGCAAGTGGAACCTATTTCCTGAGAATTTATATATAAGTCATACCTGGGTCAAGAATCATCATTAATTAAAATTTGTTATAGTAATAAAGAGTCCAGGCTGTGAACCGGAAAAAAAAACGTGTAGGTTCGAATCGAAAATTTTCGTTGCATTAGCTTCGGGAGGTTCTCAGGATCATTCATACAGCTTAAAACCTCTTGGGAACCCCAACCCCACCCATTGGGGGCGACATTTACAACATGCCAAGTCTTGAATTGTATTTTCTACAAGAAAAGGTATTTTGGCATTTCGAGTGAACCTAAATGGTTTTTTGGGTCGCTGAACACGAATCCTTAGCCAGATTTACTTGCAATCCATTAGGGGTGGTCAAATCGACAAAATTGGCCAATTTCGCACCCTTTATATGTTATTCTGCAAATTACGTGTTTTTGTCAATTCGAGTGCATCAAGGAGGTTATTTGGGTCGCTGAACACGAATCCGAAGCCAGATTCACTTGCAATCCATCGTTGAGGTGGTAAAATTGACAAAATTGGCCAATTTTGCACCCTTAATATGTTGTTTTGCAATTTACGTGTTTTAGGCATTTCGAATGCACCAAGGAGGTTTTTTGGGTCGCTGAATACGATTCCGAAACCAGATTTACTTAAAATTCATCGTTGAGGTGGTGAAATCGACAAATTTGGCCAATTTTGCACCCCTTATATGTTAGTCTGCAATTTACGTGTTTTTGTCAATTCGAGTGCCCCAAGGAGGTTTTTTGGGTCGCTGAACACGAATCCGAAGCCAGATTCACTTGAAATCCATCGTTGAGGTGGTGAAATTGACAAAATTGGCCAATTTTGCACCCATAGTATGTTGTTTTGCAATTTACGTGTTTTTATCATTTCGAGTGCACCAAGGAGGTTTTTTGACTCGCCGAATACGATTCCAAAGCCAGATTTACTCGAATATCATGGTAGGAGTGGGAAATTCACAAAAATGGCTAATTTGACACGCTTCTAAATTCTTATTTTTTCTGCATTTTAAAATTATTTCGGAGTCTTCTCCTTTTTCAATATTAAGAGGATAGGAATATTAGTAATTGTTTGAAAAAGAACACACATATTTAATAACTACACTTTCACGTTCAAAAAACACTTGATTGATAACACTTAAATGCAACAACTTTCATACACTGACACACGCTTCTGCGTTCCTGTTTGTTCTTGAACCATAAAATACAAAATGAAATATAAATTGAACTATATAAAATACAAATATTCAACTAAAATAATATCAACGCTGTGAAAGAAATGTAGCTACAAGAGAGAATGTTGTTCTTTGTCGTCTATAAAGGAACTGAACAGATTGTTATGTCCGACATAAGAAGGTGAAAAAAAATCTCTCATTTCAAGCAGTGGACCACGTCATAAAAAGATGCGACGTTTGAACACATCCACATGTATGTGGATATAACCTGTGTAACGATCTCAGGGCTGTAAAATGAGATAACTTTACAAGGATACAGTCTTTGGTCATCTGTATATTAAATATGTATAAGAAGGGACCCAACGCATTAAAAAAAGAAGGAATTTAACATTTATTATGATGAGTACAACACACATTCTTATATCTACCTTTTTTACATTATATCTGGGTACGTTATTTACAAAATAATGCACCTGCCGGTATAAAGATAGATGCCTGTATATTGATACCTATAGGTATACTATATACTATACCTGGCGTAGAGATTTTATATACCTGTGCCTAAAGAAACGTAAAAAGGAAAAAAATATATTTTGAAAACCGTTTTACTCTATTTCAAGATAGGTACTAATATTTTGGTGTTGGTGACCAATTTTGTCTATTTCACCACCCCAACGATAAATTTTAAGTAAATCTGGTTTCAGAATCGTATTCAGCGACCCAAAAAACCTCCTTGGTGCAATCTAAATGCCTAAAACACGTAAATTGCAAAATAACATATAAGGGGTGCAAAATTGACCAATTTCGTCTATTTCATCACCCCAACGATGAATTTTAAGTGAATCTGGCTTCGGAATCGTATTCAGCGACCCAAAAAACCTTCTTGGTGCAATCAAAATGCCTAAAACACGTAAATTGCAAAATAACATATTAGGGGTGCAAAATTGACCAATTTTGTCTACTTCACCACCACAACGATGAATTTTAAGTAAATCTGGCTCCGGAATCGTATTCAGCGACCCAAAAAACCTCCTTGGTGCAATCTAAATGCCTAAAACACGTAAATTACAAAATAACATATTAGGAAAGCGAAATTGGCCAATTTTGTCGATTTGAACACTCCTACGATGTATTGCAAGTAAATCTGGCTACATATTCGTGTTCAGCGACCCAAAAAACCTACTGGGTGTACTCGAAATGCCAAAATACCTTTTTTTGTAGAAAATACAATTCAAGAGTTGGCATGTTGCAAATTTGAGGGAGATTTCGGACTATTTTCGCCCCCGATGGGTGGGGTTGGGGTTCCCAAGAGGTTTTAAGGTGTATGAAAGTTCCTTAGAACCTCTTGAAGCTAATGCAAAAAGAATTTTTTGATTCGAACCTACACGTTTTTTTTTTCTTAATTAAAATCCCGGTTCACAGCCTGGACTGAAAGTTTGTTGGCTGGAGTCTTGGCACAGTCGGCAGGATTCTCTTTTTTTTTCCAAGGTCTCTCGTAAATATTGGGAAAATTCCTTGCCGGATTCACAATTCATTGTTGCGATTTTCAATCTGTCACAGGGATGTCCTGAATCACGTAGGGGTTACCAATATATTGGATGATGATTAAATTAAATTAAATGATCCTGTATAAGAATTACATTCATTCAAATTAAGATGAAGAATAAAATTATATAGTTGATTGAAAGTTGGGTATTATTGAATTACTTATAAATTATTAGTTGTTATTTAAAACAATTATTTTGTAATTATAAGCAATTCCACAAGGCTATTTATTGTGTATATAAAACAAACACACACACACACACACACACACACACACACACACACACACACACACACACACACACACACACACACACACACACACACACACACACACACACACACACACACACACACACACACACACACACACACACACACACACACACACACACACACACACACACACACACACACACACACACACACACACACACACACACACACACACACACACACACACACACACACACACACACACACACACACACACACACACACACACACACACACACACACACACACACACACACACACACACACACACACACACACACACACACACACACACACACACACACACACACACACACACACACACACACACACACACACACACACACACACACACACACACACACACACACACACACACACACACACACACACACACACACACACACACACACACACACACACACACACACACACACACACACACACACACACACACACACACACACACACACACACACACACACACACACACACACACACACACACACACACACACACACACACACACACACACACACACACACACACACACACACACACACACACACACACACACACACACACACACACACACACACACACACACACACACACACACACACACACACACACACACACACACACACACACACACACACACACACACACACACACACACACACACACACACACACACACACACACACACACACACACACACACACACACACACACACACACACACACACACACACACACACACACACACACACACACACACACACACACACACACACACACACACACACACACACACACACACACACACACACACACACACACACACACACACACACACACACACACACACACACACACACACACACACACACACACACACACACACACACACACACACACACACACACACACACACACACACACACACACACACACACACACACACACACACACACACACACACACACACACACACACACACACACACACACACACACACACACACACACACACACACACACACACACACACACACACACACACACACACACACACACACACACACACACACACACACACACACACACACACACACACACACACACACACACACACACACACACACACACACACACACACACACACACACACACACACACACACACACACACACACACACACACACACACACACACACACACACACACACACACACACACACACACACACACACACACACACACACACACACACACACACACACACACACACACACACACACACACACACACACACACACACACACACACACACACACACACACACACACACACACACACACACACACACACACACACACACACACACACACACACACACACACACACACACACACACACACACACACACACACACACACACACACACACACACACACACACACACACACACACACACACACACACACACACACACACACACACACACACACACACACACACACACACACACACACACACACACACACACACACACACACACACACACACACACACACACACACACACACACACACACACACACACACACACACACACACACACACACACACACACACACACACACACACACACACACACACACACACACACACACACACACACACACACACACACACACACACACACACACACACACACACACACACACACACACACACACACACACACACACACACACACACACACACACACACACACACACACACACACACACACACACACACACACACACACACACACACACACACACACACACACACACAACATATCCTCGAAAAAAATAGAAATGTTTTTGGGCCTATTACAATACTTTCCTCACACATATAGTGAGAGAGGTTAAAATCAATTACAATCAGCTTTCAATAACCTACTACTTAACGCATTGGCAAGAATATCCGCCGCTATAGAACGCAAAATAAGTACCAAGGTCTTACCGCCTGGGCAAGAACCGCCGAAGCAGGTTGAACACTGAATTGGGTATATGAACAGTTAATGCGCTCGCCACTGGGAGCGTTAGCCAATCACAGCCCATAACACAACTAGATTGTGAAATGTAAGCATGCCTCAACTACCGGGATATTAAAAATTATCTTGGTCAAGGGTGATTGTGGAATATAAAACGTGTGTCTTACTTTACGTTTGAAATAATTATGTCACTGTCACACTGACATCATCAAATTAAAATGGACAAATTGGGACATTTCCAACAATTACTGTAATTTAGTTTTTCTTGTTACTAAAACCGTTATTTCATAATTTGTAGTTCATTATTGTTTTACAACTGAAATAAATAGGTATGAAATTTGTAGGTTATTGATGATGTCAGTGTGACAGTGACATAATTATTCCAAACGTAAAGTAAGACACACGTTTTAGATTCCACAACCACCCTTGACCAAGATAATTTTTGATATCCCGGTATAATAGCACTAAGTACTGATATCGATTCGTTGATGGGGCATTCTTATTACGTTCTTGAGTTGAAGCGTATGTTACGTATATTTAAATATGTACTTAAATTTCTAGTGTATTTATTATAATTCGAACCATTAAACTTTTGAGATTGTCGTTAGAATTCCTATCTGCTGACATAGGAAAATTCCCGACGCAAAGGATATCCTAGAGCGAGGTCAGATATTCGACATTGGGGAGACTATTGTAGTTCAAGAGCTGATAATCGGAATCATCTCCGTTATTAGCTGGAATGGATATATACCTGAAAATTGTAAATAACTATGAAAGTGTAGGTCTCATGACAGTCTCTGAAGACGGAACAAAATTTCAGTAAACAGTTCTAGTAGAGATCTTTGGCAAACAGGAACTTAGAAATTATAAAAAAACAGTAGACAATAGAATTAACAAGCATGTATCACTTATTATCATCATGGAAGTTTCGGAATGAGATGATGCGATGCGCTCCATTTCGAATAACGTTGGGCTCACTAATAATATCAATTAATCGTATAAACAACAACCTGCAGTCTCTCGTAGATTCTTCGGTTTTAACGTGGCTTATACATTTTCCACAGCCTTCCCATATTTGAGAACATGTTCATTTAAAATGGTTTGATCAGCAGAATACTATTCCAGCAAATAGAAAGGATTCTTTATATATATATATATTAATTACTAATTTGTTTGAAGTACTAATTCTGATTAAGTTACCTCTCAAAATTCATATTTCATAATTGGGTGCTTCGATTAAGTTAATGCTTCAACTTCAGGGCGAACCGCTTGTTCAATGAAAGGGATGCACTGAAGGTCTCGACCCGGATCACTTGGTTAATAATATTCGTTCCAGAATAAGACACGTCACCGATAACGCCATTACAGAATGTGCCGTATTTCAGCTTCGTTTAAATTTGGATCAGAATTTATGAACTCACGTAGAATGCATGATGTATAAACTAAAAGTTATTGCCGCATTTTGGTTAGACTTCTATTATAAATATTTATAAGTAAAAAGAGGAACTTCTTGAAAATTAATGGCATTTGATTGCGAACTCAACATAAATGTTTATATAAGTTAACGTTATTTCTACAAATGATTGAAATATTCATTCATTTACTCAAAAGGTAACACTATCAATAACATATGCCAAGAAATAATAGTTCATTATCATTATTTGTTCAATTACTCCCATATAAATTATGCACTATGCGTTGAAAAATTGAATATGTATAGATAGATACATTCTAACTTATAGTTCTTAGTAATCATACAATTACATGAGTTGTTTGCGAAATTGTCGATAATGAAATAAACGCGAGGGTTTTCATGTTCTGGCAACGGATTTGGGTTTTCTCCGAGTGCAGAATTCCAGACAATTTTACAGAAACAGCAATGAATTTCAAATGTTATTATTACGTTACATCAAATTGACTCCATTATGTATTTACGAGATTTCCGGGAATTTTTCTCGTATTCTTAGGTTATATGTTAATATTTGAAAAATAGGTCACAAACCCTATACTGTCTAATTTTTTTCTACACTTTGAAAGAAATGTATAATGTGAAACACACTATATGGAATGAGGAAAAAACTCTTGAAAAAATCTAAGAACTATATTTTGCAAAAGAACAATATTTTCTATGTATCAGATTTGATACGAAGCGCATCAACAGCTCCATTAATGAAGGTTTCCAGAATAATTCTCTATTCTCTATTGAAACAGAGAAACACTCCACATTTGTCTCATTTTACATATGAAAGTTCAATACACCATACACAACATACAAATATATATATATATATATATATATATATATATATATATATATATATATATATATATATATTTACATCCCGCTATCTCCAGGGCGTCCTTTCACTATTCCTACTCTGAGCGTCCACTGCGTATTTCTCATACAATCCCCACTATAACGTATGAATATATTCCAACTTTGAACAGTAGAGGTCGTAATAAGTTCATAGCCTTCATATTATAGGAAAAAAATTTTTAAATTTGCATTCTACTGATTTCAGAGCGTCCGTTCATGAAGCCGCTCCTGAGCGTCCAAAATATACAGTAAAGCTTTCAAATTTCGGGTACTCAGCGTCCTAGGAGTATAGTTTGCTTTCATACACCACATTTCTGAGCGTCCAGCGATGTTGCCAGTTCAGAAGGCTTATAATCGATATGAAGGATTTTACAAATCAGAAGATAATGCTAATCCTTTCGGACCGTTGTTGAATAAAACTGTTTTGTTGGTCCTCTATCACAGTCCCAAAATTTACATTGCGTATCATATTCTTTCTTGAATAACTGATGAACATTTCAGTTATATTTGAAGTTCAAAATTGAAAATATCCAATATGTAATGTATTTTTTATAAGAAAATGTATAGATAAATTTATTACTTAACTTGAAATTGCGTATTTTTCTAACCAAACGGAATATTCTGTGAGAATTGAGGTGATCATACATAAATTTTTGAGAAAATTTAAAGGCAATGAGAATGAAAAATTCCTCAACTAAAAACGCACTTTAGTCAACATAATCCAACTTAAAAAACAAACGAAACCTTCTCTTATTCTATATGGACAGAAAAATATATAACTAAATAATAATCTTTCTATAGCCCAACGGCAGTAATTGTCCACATAAGTAAAAAATTGACCACATAGGTAAAAGGTATCAACCTCTTAACAACCTCTATTGAGCTATAAAATCTTTTTTGAAATTTATTTAAAGAGCAGTTTTGAAAATCCGTATCCCAGATCATCTTTTAGCGTTAGAAGGAATCTTGGATATACATTTCTAAAGCGATTGCAAACATTTTTTAGCTTGAAAGAGGATACTGAATACATTTATTCAATATACAGGTAATGACAAATTCAAACAAATGAAATAATACTTTTTCTTGTTATATACAGGAGTTGGGTCAAGGAATATGTAAATAAATAAATCACTTTTTTCTATAGAACTCAACAGCATCAGACTGTGGTTACTCATAACATTCAAAGCACCTGTCTACGATTCACTGAATAACTGTAACTGGTAGTAAAACGTAAAATGTAAAAAATACCGAAGAATATTCGAGAACCGGCGTTTTGGGACGCCCACAAATCGACGGCCTGAAAGTACTGTATACAAACACCTTTCCCATCTCCTACTCTGAGCATCACCACATGTTTCTACCGCTAAAGCTGAATAATATTCACAATCTACCGATTTCAAAGCATCCTAAACATATTTCTAAATGTCTAAATATCGGAAAGTACGCGTATAGTGGCTTTCATTCTGCACATTTCTGAGCGCCCAGCAATCTTATTTAAGGTAGCTGAATTCATAGGAAGGACTTTACGAGTCAAAAGTAATGAAAATTAATCAAATACCTCACGATATTCTGTTTTTAATTCATGAAGACTTTCATAGTCGGCGATTAAAAGTCCGAAACAGAATTCTACAGTTGAGTTGATTAGAGAAGCACGTTTCACATAAGATATGTTGTGATTAACTGACCTCATGTTGTAGAATTGAGATATCTGGTTGGTTGAGAATATTCTCAACCTTGTTGTTATGAACTATCATCAATAATCAATATGAATGAGAAATAATCACCCTTCAAAAATTCAATTGTGGAAGTCGTTACTTTGTGATAGTTTATCATTTTAAGGAAATAATAAATAAAACTACTTTGTTATACTATCACTGATATTTAATATAGTCGTTACTATAGTTTCAACACTAAACGTGTCATCTTCAGACGAAAACGAAGGTATGAATTTAACAAGTATTATGTCTACTATATATAGGTTGAAGAAGGAATACAAACAAATTTTATGGCTATAGGAAATAGTTCTAGGGAAAACCAGAGAGGAGTAAAGTGATTAGGTAGTTCCGTGAGAACCTTAGTGGTGCGGGTATGTTTACTAACGGACTTCAGATACGAAAATCAGGTTATTAATACATTGAAGAGATTACTGTAATATAAATATAGTTGATCGTTTAGGATCTTATTATCATACATCTTCATTGCTTTGAAAATTACTAATCATTTTTCACAAACTGGTCATAATTTCCCTAATTTAGATAGCTTAAGCATTTTACATAAACAAACCTGAGGTTTTAAATTGAATATATTAGAATCAATAGAGATTTATAAAGGTGTCAAAAACTCCAATAAGAATATCCTCAATGATCAGTTAGACCTATATCAGAGTGATCTTTTCATGTGTTTTTCAAACCGCTCTTAAAATAATTCTTAGAATATTAAATTATGATCACACTAATTCACAAATTGTTACCTTGTTTACCATATAATACTGTACTGGCTTTCAAACCGCTCTTTAAGTAATTCTTAGAATATTACATTTTAATCACACCAATTCAGAAATTGTTGCTATGTTTACTTTGTAATACTGTACTTTCCTAGGATCTACCTGTTTTTGGAATTTCCGTTGATCCCTTAATCTCAACCCTACTTTACTCTACTCTATTCATACTTGAAATGTTTCATTGATTTCTTCATAATTTTCTAATTGTTTGATAATGGCACTTCGGTGTTGAAACTATAGTTACGTTTTCACGTTATTATTAATAAAAGTGGTATAAAAACCAAGTAGTTATTCTTTCATATAATCAAAATGATAAATTACCATAAAGTAACGGCTTCCACCATCGATTTTTTTTTTGAAAATTCCCATTGACTAATACATTTAGTTTTGAAATTTTATCCTGACTATGTAAAATTTGGACATTATTCAAAATAGGAAAGGTGCCTGTTTCTAAAATATGATTTGCAAATGAAGAATCGGTCTTATTATTTTTAAAGGAACGAAAATGTTCTTTATATCTAACTGCTATGTTACCGCAAGATCTACCTATGTAAAAACGATCACACTATGAACAAGTTAGTTTATAAACTCCGGGCCTTTTAAATTTGTCAGTTTTATCTTTCGCATTGAACAGAATATGACATAATTTGTTTGGGGGCTTAAAGCTGATGGTCAGGTTATGATGGGATAACATGTTTGAAATTTTTTCGCTTATAGGACCAAAATAAGTTAAAGAAACATATTTTAATGAGTTACCTTTGTCTTTCATAAAGGGATAAGTGCTATTGTAAATTAATTTTTGTCTTTTTCTATTTATTAATTTAGAAATTACTTGAGGAACGAAACCGTTATTTGTAGCAATAACTTTAATTGTATCTAATTCTTTACTAAGATTTTCTTGAGACGAGGGAAGGGAAAAGGCTCTGTGTATCATTGAATGGAAAGCAGCTAGTTTATGACTATAGGGGCTATGTAAAGAGGTACAAATTACTGTATCTGTGGAAGTACGTTTTCTGTAAATGTCGAATGAGATGCTATTATTATGATGTAATAATGTTAAGTCTAAGAAATTTATTTTGTGATCCTTTTCTGTCTCTAATGTGAATTTTATGTTGGAATAAATATTATTGATGAATGATAAGAAAGCATCTAACTGTCTACATGTACCTTTAAAGAGGGCTAAAATATTGTCTAGGTATCTGTACCAAAATTGAATATGTTTTTTGTTATGGAAGAATTCATTATAGTATCAACTATGTGAGAAATGAAAAAATCTGGAGAACCGATAGCTAATCCGTTATTTTGAGTATAAAATTTGTTATTAAACTGACAGTACTTTTGACTGAGGCATAAATCGAAAGCCTGTTCTATTTCTGATTTTATCGAAGGATTAATATGTGACTTTTCTAAGATATTTGTGATTAAATTTCGACATTCAATGGGAGGGATATTTGGAAACATATTAGAAACATCAAAGGATACCAAAATACCGGTGTTAGGTATAATTTTTGGTTTTAATTTGTTTGTATTGCTTCTTTAACCTATATATAGTAGATATAGTATTTGTAAATTCATACCTTCGTTTTCGTCTGAAGATGACACGTTTAGTGTTGAAACTATAGTAACGAGATATCAAATATCAGGGATAGTATAACAAAGTAGTTATATTTATTATTTCGTTAAAATAATCACCCTTATTCACTATAATTATTTCTTATTTATAGTGCTATCCACAGTAACTCTTTTATAGTTTATTAGTCAACAAGCAATATCAAGGTCTACAACAGAGGATTTTCTCGTAATGACATGATTTTCAACTATGATTGGAAATATTCTTTTCTAACAAGCTTAGAACACGGAATGGTATCTCCGCCTAGTTGGTCTCAATTTCCAGTTCCACAAGATAGATGACTTTCACCCATAGATGACAACACAGTCTTCACAAAATCATCAAAGTCTGATGCAGACACAATAACATTTGAAAATATTCAATCTCCAGATTGAAGATCGGAAATAATTTTCATTTTTTATATCCAGAAATAGACGCTCAAGAAAAGTCGATAACTTTATCTTCGAATTGGATAGAAATTTCAATATTTCTTTGCAAAGATATTCTCTGACTAATCAGCTGTGTTTAATTCAGCAAAACTAATAATATTCCTGGAAATGATTGAAAAGATTGTTCTCATTACAAGCTGTTGAATGCGCTGATATTGTTTTTACAGACATCTAGATATGTCGAAGATCACCTCTTGCGAGAACGGAAACATAATCAGTAATGATTTCATACTTGTAGGGTTCACTATTATTATCTGTATGATGGGAAGATGACGATAAGTGTCTCCTAATAAATGTGTTTGGGCCTCTAGAGGGCCCAATTTTGGGCCTATGGACAAAGTCTTAGAGCAAACAGTGAAATACCTCGACTATTCAGATTTGAAACAACGTACGGAAATTCGTTCACAATTCCAAGTTATAACGAATTCCATCATAAAAACTAGCGCGGAATTTCATTTAGCGGCAATAAACGAGGGTCGGTACAATAGATTCCGCCAGAGAAAGTATACTTTTTAAATGTTTTAAAATGCACCTGAATGCTTATAATCGTTTTGTGTGAATGTGAGTATATGTAAACGGGTGGTGTATATGTGACCGTGACATGATGTCATTATATGGTGTTACATATCAAAATCATCATCATCTGATATACTGATTTCTGACCCGGGGAAATTAGACCATTCTTCACCTTCACAATGCTTACATATGAGCTACAAGGTAATCCTAAACTTTTCACAAACATTTACCAGTACAATTTCATTTACAATCACGAGGGATTATTTTGATCAATTTATCGGGACGTGCATTTTTATTGTTTGTAGCTTTGCAGCATTATCGTATTTTCATATGGTTACCTCGATATTATGTCGAGTATGGAAGATCGGGAATTGTTATTTGCTAATAAATGTGTTAAACAAAAAGCTCCCAATTTTTCATGCCAGCGAACGATTACGTTATGCCAAGGCATCACAAGGTAACCTTATGAAAATACGGCGATGATGCTGCAAAGCAACATTTTTTTAGGATTATTACCAAGTCCAGGTTTGGATCGGTAATAAAACCATTGATAGAACGAAATGGGGTTGGAGAAATAGTCCGAATGGACTTACAAACAGTAAAAATGCACGTCCCGATGAGTTGATCAAAATAATCTCTTGTGGTTGTATAAAAAATTGTACTAGTAAATGTTCGTGTTTAAAATTAGGACTACCTTGAAGCTCATTATGTAAGCAGTGTGAAGGTAAAGAATGTCCTAATTGCCCCGAGCCAGATATCAGTATATTAGATGATGATGATTTTGATAAGTGTATGGATGAAAATAAACACGATGATGAAGATGATGACGATACCAATGATGTTATCAATGACAATTGCGACGATCAAATTTTATCAAACTTAGATGATGAAGCGGCTCACGATGATCCGTATATCAATAATGATCATATTACATCATTAGAAAAACGTTATTATAAATCTAATAGATAGAGCTATTCGACTAAGTTCTCCTAAACTGAGAACTATATCTATTACAAAAACAAAAGAAACTTTAATAAGAAATGGTTATCCCATTGATTTAGTAAATTCGATAACTAAAGACAAAATTCGTAAATTTTATAACTCATTTGGTGAAATCAATACCAATAATGAGAAAACTAATGATAGGCATTACATATCACTACCATATATTGGTGGACTTTCAGAGAAAATTTGTAATATAGTGAAACCTTATGACCTACATATATGTCATAAGAGTTATTTAAATCAGAAAAGTCTCTTTACAAAATTAAAAAGCAGCGTACCTTTCAAAAAAAATAACCCATTCTGTTTATTCCATCCCTTGCAAAGATTGCGAAAAGGTATATATTGGCCAATCTTCACAATACCTCGAAAAAAGATTAAATGGCCACAAATATACCAAAAATTCATCAACTGCACTCAATAAACATGTGAAAGACACTAACCATACTTTCGACTACAACAATACAAAAATTTTAAATATTGAAACAAACGACAACAAACGTTTGATATTAGAATCTATTCAAATTAAAAAGAACAATTGTGTAAATGACAAAATAGATTCCAATCTTTCGAAACTGTACAATAATCTAATTCAAACTTAACAAAATTTTATTAATTTGAAGTGCCACTTTCCATTGTCTATTTAAAATTCAACCTAAAAAAGATGAAGTATTATTTAACTATGACACTATAGAGTAACAATTTTGAGGTTAAATTCCATAGAATTATCTTAAACTTGAATAGTTATGATAGATCTGAAATGCTTATCATAGAATAACTAATTCATACAATAATTCATAGATATTTATAATTGTACAATATTGGAATGTCTTGTATTTAATCAAATTCAATCTATTTCAAATTGTAGTTAGCCATACATTACTCTTTCACACACAACCGATCCAATGTTTTCTGCATTTTTAATTTACAAAATACGAAAATGTTAATCTCTTAACTAAGGAAATCAATTATTACAAAAGATCTATTCTGGAGATAATTCACATAAGACTTGACTCCAAATCTGTAAATAATAGGACCGACAGTGACCGGTTAGGATTCCAGTCATCTCTCGGATGTTCCTTCTGTTCAGAGAAAGCAGTTTCTTTGAGAGTCTACGCACAGAAGGGCGAGACCCCCTACGCAATTTGATGAAGCGACCATTGGCTTCGGCCCGATAGGGGCGCTAGACGACCCTCTCCTGGCCAGAGAGTCGGCCGTTCCGTTCCCTAAAACTCTTCTGTGTCCGGGGTCCCCGATGAGCTGAACTTCATCTCTCCTAGCTAGTTCAGCCAATGTATCCCTGCATTCTTTGACAAGTCTTGATGTGACTCCGGGTGATTTGAGAGCTCCCAGAGCCGACCGGCTGTCTGTGAAAATATATATGCGCCTATTTACATAGTTTCTTCGCAGGTTTTCCATGGCACAAGTCAGTATTATTGCGTAGACCTCCGCCTGAAAACCGTGCAGTAATCACCTAAAGTCACTGAGATAGTGATATTTGGCCTTTTTTGGTACACTCCCGCTCCAGAAGCCTGAATTACGTTGGACCCATCTGTGAACCATATGAGCCCGTCTGGTGGTAGTAGGGTGAGGGTATCGTTGTTCCAATCTCCTCTATCCGGGATGAGGATTTTGGGAGAAGTGAGACATATAGCAGAAATCATACTGTCTTGCTTCATTTCTAGTATGGAGCATTCAGAGATTCCCTCACTTAAAATCAATGAGTGTTCACGAGTGTGGTGTGTTTTGGTCCAGTAGTCTAGGCCCTCTAACCTATACGTCGTTCTCATGGCCTCAGTTTTAATGTATAAGTGTACAGGTGGTAATCCAGCGAGAGGTTCAAGGGTTCTCGTCGGAGCCGACCTCATGCCGCTCAGTATGCCTACGCATGCAAGTCGCTGCAGACGGTCAAGGGGGCGCTGGGAAATACCAGTCCTTGTCCCTGACCACCACACTATCGCTGCGTAGGTAACTACAGGCCTAATCACAGTAGTATAGATTCAATAAAGAATCTTTGGCTGTAATCCCCATGTAGCTGCTGAAAGCTCTTCTGCACGCCCAAAATGACGCAGAGGCCTTCCTCTCTCGATATTCGAGGTGTTTGCGCCAGGTCAATTCAGAGTCTAGGATTACTCCCAGAAACTTCACCGACCCTTTGAAATGCAGGACCTTGCCAGAGAAAATAATCTTTGGTAGTGTGTCCAGCTTGCGTTTCCTTGTAAACAAAACAACTTCCGTTTTGTCAGGATTTACTCTCAGCCCCTCCGTGCGACACCAGCCGTCTACTATGCTGAGCAGCATGTTTTGCAGCTCGCACAGCGTCCACAAGTGCCGCACGAAGGTGACTTCAGCCAAGTCATCGGCATAGGCTTGTGCATAAAACCCAGCCTGTTTCAGTTCCTCTAATAGTCCATCGACTACAAGGCACCACAGAAGCGGAGATAGGACACCTCCCTGGGGACAGCTTTTTCTAGCGATGGTTTGTACAACGCATCCGTTATGCTGCGCCTTTATCGCACGCGTAGAAAGCATGGCTTCAATCCACCGGATCAATGTTGGACTGACTCAGCGACTGAGCAGATAGACTCGACGGACGTGTTATCAAATGCCCCCTCGCTGTCCATAAATACCCTCAGAGCGTGTTCGTCACGAGCCATAGCACCATCTGTTCTTGTGACTGGATGATGCAAGGCCGTTTCAGTCGAGAGGCCAGCCTAGTAGGCGTGTTGACGACAGTGTAAGGGATGGTCCTTCAGTAGGCCATCTCTCAAGTATCGGTCACTCAGTCTCTCCATTACCTTTAATAGGAATGAGGTTAGACTAATAAGGCGGAGTAACCTAGATCATTCTGCCAAAGGCACGGTATCTCAACATCTAAGCTTGGGGGATGTTTATCGACTTATCGGTCTAGATCCGCTATGTTCAGTAAATAGCAGGGCCACCTCTGGCACGGTGCGATTCTTCAGACGATTTTGGCTCAGCTTCCTCGAAGCTATCGCCCTGAGACTCCGATACCAAGACCGAAACATACGTAAAGACGAAAATATAAAGCATAAGTGTTATTGTGACCTATTTCCCGAGACTCTATAAATTTAACATTGCTATCAGTAAGAAAATTTCTCACTAGGGCTGATTTGACCCAGTCCCTGGATACAAAAATAAGAAAGTTAACAATGGTTCCCATAATCTGAATCATCTGTCTAATAGTTCAGATCACGCAAATGGAAACAATAACAAGGTTCAATAATACTTCAGAAGTTGGAGAATAAAACTCAAATTTTACACAAAACTTTTAACATTTAATTTAAAAATGCTGACAAATTGTTTCACCACACTGTGGCATTATCAAAGCGAGGAGTTATCAACTAAAGCTAAATCTAAAAGTATGTCCTTAAATATCAGGGATCAGAATGTGGTGCAAATTGAGGGATGGGGGTGGATAATGGTGGGAGTGTGTTTACAAAATTGTTAACAAGCGGTGAATTACATGTGTCGATTTGATCATTTAATATTACATTATTATTGTTTTTTGCGTGTTTCAAAATTTCTATGGATTCTAATATATTAAGTTTATGTCCTTTTTCCTGAATATGTAGAATATCAGGATTAAGGGTGAAATTGTGGTTATGTTCTAACAGGTGATTTGCGTAATTAGAGTCTTCTTTTTTGAGCCTGTAACTTCTCAAATGTTCATTGAACCTTACGCTGAAACTGCGTCCAGTTTGTCCTATGTACAAAGCACTACAGTCATCACATCTCAGTCTGTAAACTCCAGATTTCTTTAAGTTATCTTTTTTAGATTTCGAGTTATTAATATACGAGCATAGGTTATTTGTTGTTTTAAAGGCGACGTTTTTATTCTGTTTTTTAAGGAATTGAGATATTTTTAGTGAATGTTTACCTAAATATGTTAGACATGTGAAATTTGATTTTGTATTATTATTAATTTGCGGATAAATTATGCTTAAGGCTTTTTTATTGAGTTTATTTTGGAGTATTTTATTAATTATCTTGACATTATAACCGTTATTTTTGGCAATATCTACGATTCTGTTCAATTCTAAATGGAAATTATCTTTACTTAATGGGACATTAATTAATCTATGTATCATACAATTATATGCTGCTAGCTTATGTGACTGTGGATGTAAAGAAGTGTTGTGTATTGTGGTATCTGTGTGGGTGGGCTTGTGATAAATAGCGAAAGAAAAGTAATTATTTGTGTGTGAAATTGTCAGATCTAAAAAGTTTAAGGACTTGTTGCTTTCCATCTCTAATGTGAATTCTATATTTGGGTGTAAGTTGTTGATATAGGTGAGAAAAGAATTTATTTGACGGTTACTGCCTGTATAGCAAGCGATTACGTCGTCAACATAGCGATACCAATATACAAACATGTGCTGAAAATTGGAATTTAAAATCTTAGTTTCCAAGTAATTCATAAATATTTCTGCTAGCAACGGAGATAATGGCGAACCCATGGGGAGTCCGGTGTTCTGTTTGTAATATTTATCGTTAATTGTGAAATAATTTTGGTCTATGCAAAGTGAGATTAAACTTAATATTTCCTGTGTTATTGCCGGTAAAGTATTATTGCGGATTAAAAGATCTTCAATTAGAGTGATGGTCAATTGTGTGGGAATACTTGGAAAAAGGTTCTTGACATCAAAAGATACAAGTTTGATATTTGTCTTTAGTTCTACATCTTTTATTTTTTCTATTAACTGGAAAGAGTTTTTTATACTGTATTTAGGTTTAAAGTTTGTATATGTTGATATTATGTTGACTAACTTTTTCGCTATTTTTAAATTAAATGTTAAAAGTTTTGTGTAAAATTTGAGTTTTATTCTCCAACTTCTGAAGTATTATGAATTTACACTACGTAAACGCCGAAACCATAGATATATTTATCAAATCCGACACCGGTACCCAGGCAAAATGGTATTATAAGCTACAGCTACGTCTGAAGATTATTTCACAGAATATTTGGTTCAACAGTGTGTGCAAGAAGAGAAATCTCACTCCCAACTATATACATCTCAAATCAAGAAACAATAGCCGCCCTGCAAGAATAGCACTCGAGAAAGCTGAATCGATTTGGTTAAACGAACAACTCAAGGACTTCTACCGGAAAAGAAATGTTCTCCACCACTATGTAAAGGTACTACATTCACAACTCACCTTCAAGCTCCATAATATAGAATTTGATATACTTGATAATAATATTCGCGAAAAAATCTCATCAATAGTACATAATAAATTCTTGAAACAGAAGAAAAAGTTAAACAGTTTAATCCAAAACAAAACTAACAAAGAAGCTAATTTCACAAATAATAATAAAAAACCGAACACTTCTCTAGCAGATGAGCAAAAATTCAATTATCACAGTAGATTTGTAAACTTATCAGAAGTAACTTTCAGTGTGTCAGAAATCAATTTACTTAACAAAGGCTTTAAATATAATATCCCATTTAAACCCAATAATAAACACTTTGAAAACCTTACTGTTGAAACAGAAGTTGCACTCAAACAGTCAGAAACAAAAATTAAATATAATGCAAGCGATATATTGATAAATTCTACTAAATTAACTTCTAGCAAATTCGTAAATCCAGAAATTAAAATTGCTAAAATACTTAATGAAAAGACAATTAAAAATAATATCGTGTTCACTAAAGCCGACAAAGGTAATACAATAATTGCAATAGATAAACCTACATATTTAGAAAAAATTGATCAATTTTTAGATCCAACAAAATTTATAGAACTAAAATCAGACCCTACAATGAAATTCCAGGCAAATATTAAAAATTCTCTCAAAAATATCCAATATATTTTGACTGAATATGAGAAGCCTCGTTTAATGAACATGAATCCTCAACCACCTTCTCTTTATGGTTTATTAAAAATTCACAAAGACGATACTCCCATAAGACCCGTCTGTTCATATATCAATGCACCCTGTCAAAAAATAGCGAAAAAGTTAGTCAACATAATATCAACATATACAAACTTTAAACCTAAATACAGTATAAAAAACTCTTTCCAGTTAATAGAAAAAACAAAAGATGTAGAACTAAAGACAAATATCAAACTTGTATCTTTTGATGTCAAGAACCTTTTTCCAAGTATTCCCACACAATTGACCATCACTCTAATTGAAGATCTTTTAATCCGCAATAATACTTTACCGGCAATAACACAGGAAATATTAAGTTTAATCTCACTTTGCATAGACCAAAATTATTTCACAATTAACGATAAATATTACAAACAGAACACCGGACTCCCCATGGGTTCGCCATTATCTCCGTTGCTAGCAGAAATATTTATGAATTACTTGGAAACTAAGATTTTAAATTCCAATTTTCAGCACATGTTTGTATATTGGTATCGCTATGTTGACGACGTAATCGCTTGCTATACAGGCAGTAACCGTCAAATAAATTCTTTTCTCACCTATATCAACAACTTACACCCAAATATAGAATTCACATTAGAGATGGAAAACAACAAGTCCTTAAACTTTTTAGATCTGACAATTTCACACACAAATAATTACTTTTCTTTCGCTATTTATCACAAGCCCACCCACACAGATACCACAATACACAACACTTCTTTACATCCACAATCACATAAGCTAGCAGCATATAATTGTATGATACATAGATTAATTAATGTCCCATTAAGTAAAGATAATTTCCATTTAGAATTAAACAGAATCGTAGATATTGCCAAAAATAACGGTTATAATGTCAAGATAATTAATAAAATACTCCAAAATAAACTCAATAAAAAAGCCTTAAGCATAATTTATCCGCAAATTAATAATAATACAAAATCAAATTTCACATGTCTAACATATTTAGGTAAACATTCACTAAAAATATCTCAATTCCTTAAAAAACAGAATAAAAACGTCGCCTTTAAAACAACAAATAACCTATGCTCGTATATTAATAACTCGAAATCTAAAAAAGATAACTTAAAGAAATCTGGAGTTTACAGACTGAGATGTGATGACTGTAGTGCTTTGTACATAGGACAAACTGGACGCAGTTTCAGCGTAAGGTTCAATGAACATTTGAGAAGTTACAGGCTCAAAAAAGAAGACTCTAATTACGCAAATCACCTGTTAGAACATAATCACAATTTCACCCTTAATCCTGATATTCTACATATTCAGGAAAAAGGACATAAACTTAATATATTAGAATCCATAGAAATTTTGAAACACGCAAAAAACAATAATAATGTAATATTAAATGATCAAATCGACACATATAATTCACCGCTTGTTAACAATTTTGTAAACACACTCCCACCATTATCCACCCCCATCCCTCAATTTGCACCACATTCTGATCCCTGATATTTAAGGACATACTTTTAGATTTAGCTTTAGTTGATAACTCCTCGCTTTGATAATGCCACAGTGTGGTGAAACAATTTGTCAGCATTTTTAAATTAAATGTTAAAAGTTTTGTGTAAAATTTGAGTTTTATTCTCCAACTTCTGAAGTATTATGAATTTACACTACGTAAACGCCGAAACCATAGATATATGTTCAATAATACTATAAATGAGAAAAATTCACCGTTATTCACTACAAATGCTGTTAAAGTATATACAGAGATTCTTTCGGGTACTAAGTGAGCATGATCAAATTGAACTCAACTCCAATAATGACCATTGATTTCGTTTTATCATACTGCCAACCTCTAGAATAATGAGTCCGTCTTGGATTGTTCTTTCATTTTTGGTTTACCTTATTTCTATAAAACAAGCGAAAATAATGAGCAATTACATATTTTGTTACTCATTCACATCTCTATTCCAACGAATAATAGGAGAATTCACTTCGATGAAAATTTGTAGTTTATAGTAAAAAACTGATAATGAAAATGTATGTTTGAATATTCTGTCAGTTACTTATTGTCCAATACAAAATCATGATGCAATCTACGGGGATACATTTCTTGAGAGACATACCAAAAAGAAAACTTGAATCCAATTTATAGTTTCAAATGATCAATAGGTATGTCTGATACTTCATTGGTTAGAAAAATTGAGCCCTGCAAAAAACAGGCTGTTTTTTTCACCGAGAGGATTGGGAAATACTAGACAGCTATTTCAGTGTCTGGAATTCCCACTAGCTGCTGATTCTTTTGATATTATGACATAGCTTCGTAATTTATTTCCATTATAACTTTAGTCGATGGGTATATTCAAGAATAGAATAATTATTCCTTCGTTGAGTTGATGTTTACTTTGCACAAAAGAGCAAAGTTACATTCCGAGGAATTGTAAAACCCCGGAGGAAATTGATAAGACGCATAATTATGATTAAACGGAACGTAAGAGGTAAATTTAATTGCGTCAGTGCCTTTGTGCGGTGGAAACTTCTGATAATTACAGATCATTTGAATTAACTTTTAGACTACTTGGGGTTCTGTTCTTGAATAATGTCTCATTATTTGGAAATAGGATAAATTGAGGTAGTGCTCGAAAACTCCTTCCTGGAAGTAGTCATTGAATAGTGCGACATGTTTCTAAATATTCCAGTTATTGTATACTGTTTTATTCATTCTGAATTAGGTTCAATTAATTGTGAATACAATGTACTACCGTTTTTCGAACTATTGGATAATGACGGATGGATCAGGAATGTTTACATAATAAATTGTAAATAATGGCATCAGCTAAGAACAAATTGCCATTTGTAGAATAGTTGCATTCACTCTATATAAATTTACAGTATGTGGGTGATCATACGTTCTGATATTCATGACTTCAGAGTATATAGAACAAGAATTATACAATACATCAGCGATCTTATGAAAGTAGAGGTATTTTATTGGATTCCTCCTAGATGAAATTGTATATCCTCCCTCTCAGCAGTGGCGTAGTAGGAAAATTTTTCTAACTGGTTGAATAGGTTTTCGGGGGGGAGGGGTGGTAGTGTGGTAGGCTAAATACATTTAGTCATTTCGGTAATATTCGACCCCCTCCCCCTTACTTAGCTAGAGCCACTCACACTGTAGAACATTACCTTAAGCTGTTCTCCAGCGTACCTGCGCTGCATTTGCATTTGATAGAATTTGAACATGATATTAGAGATGAATCTGAGCTAAAATGGAGTACGAACGTATGTTTTATAAGTTTCTGATGATTTATTTCACAGAACTGAAAGGGTGAAATACTAGAAACTCCCAGTTGTTATGGTATGTTCTGATATTGAATATATAGTAATGATCATAGCATTTCAAATGGTTATGTAGCTTCAACGTACCAAATTCATCATTTTGGCTAATTGTCGGTAATATGCTCCATTAAATATTTCAATTATCTCCCCATACATCGAAGTTTTAGTCGGTATTTGAAAAAAATGATAAATGATAGCTTTCGACTATTGTATTTGATTTTTCGACAAAGGAAACTATGGAAAACGTGTGACGGATAGTATATTTGGAAGCACATAAGCCAATTTCAAGGAAGATCACAATCCTTTTTCAAAAAAAATGGAAGGATTTCTTTTCACTCATGATAGTGGATGAAACACTTATCTGTTTCAGTGAAATCATCTCACCCATTCCAGGGTGAATAGAAACATAAGTAATAGAAAAAACTGAAATATAATATTTACAAAAACATTAATTTCTATAGCAATTACCAAATTCAAAGACAAAATATTCAGTTTGGATTATTTTGGTGAACACTAAATCTTGTCGACGTGTGATCGCACCATCAACGTGGAAAACATCTCCAACAGCCTGGTTGAAATTAAAATTGAAAATATCTGGAACATCAAGGAATCGTTAAGCGTATCCTGAAAACTGCTTCTTGGAACGGCTTTTTAAGAAAGTAGCTCCAATATTAGTGACTGTCTGATGAAAAATTTAATTTTATACATATTTCGATATTTTGTTGGAGAACACGAATAAGCCAAATTCTTTTTTGTTTCAAAACTTATGATTCCTTTGTTACAGATTCATCTCTGAAAGTTGAGTAAATTCAGTTTACTCTGATGATGACTACTTGGTAGCCGAAAGGTCCTCAGTACATTAACAGTATTTTTAGTGGATAAGGGTGATTATTACTTATGTATAGTGTTATATTGTATCCACAGTGTGAACTCCTTCATAGTTTATCAATGAGATGGTGTTTTCTGATCTACTTAACAACTGAAACCATTTTTTACTCTTACTTTCGAAGAACTTGATAGAGTTGCAATGTTTCATATTGGATGATAATTTGTTGTATATTCTAGGAGCCAGGAATTTGAAACATTTTTGAACAATAACTTTTTGGTTTTCGGAATAATGGCGCATAGTCATTATATCGGATTTTGTGATCATGATTGTTTCTACTTTGTTCAACAAGATCACATTTCTTTCTAAGCAAGAAGGTTGTTCTGAATTCATTATTTTTGACTTTTTAAATACTAAACTGGATAGATTTATGTTTTTTTAATGATTGAGAGGCCATTTTTGTATAACTCGTAAGTGGTTTATTTGATTATGCACTACCCCTAAGACTGCACATCTGAATTACAATTCGGCAAGACTATAGTATACTCATTATAATTCGTTGTTTAGTGCATACTATTTGATTTAGAACTTGAAATGTTGCCCTATTATATTTTGTATCAGTTTGTTTATGTGTAAGTTCCATTTCAAGTTAAAGTCAAGTATTGCCAAGATATTCAATTTGAAATGCAATAAGTATGGAATATATTGATTTACCACTAATAATATTGTTTGTTCCGAATGGAGGACTAGATTCTTCATTTATATAAAAGAGGAGGTACTCAGTTTTGTTGGAATTTATTGCCAATCAATGAGTATCGAAACAATTCTCTATTAACTTGAAATCATATCTCAAGAGGATTCCAAACATTTTACAGTTAGAAATTATATGATTTGTTCTCGAATATTGGTTTATTTAATTCTAGCAAAGGATATGGATAAAATAATTATTTTGAAGGAACTAGAAACTTAGAAAACAAGGCTTTGAAACTTATATACGAAAATAGTTCTATTCACCCCTCAACCAACTTTCCAAAGTAAACATGATACTCTTTTCTATATGCGTCATTATGGTATACTTACCGAAGAATATTAAAATGATGCCGGTCTTTAATTATAGAATTTCTACTTGTTATGAGGTAAGCTCAAATCTAAGACTGCAACATTTTTCGGAAAGTTTTTATACTAACTTCCATGTTAGTACCGAAACTGTAATACAAAATAAATGAAACGTCCAAACAGTAATCACTGATTTTTAAGGACGGTTTGTTGTTTCATAAATTGTATTGAAATATTCTTCTTATTGAGTAATTTAACTTGATGGTTTCTGCCGTGATCGAATATTTTCTTATCATAAGTATATCTACCATACTATCATTACATCACTACCTCAGTAAATCTCGTGGAATTTCTTCGATATTTCCCTGCTTATTTCGCGAACAAAGATTTTGAAAGTATAAAGAAACCAGTTCGGATAGAACTCCGATTAATTTTCACAAGTAGTTGCATATGTATAGAATTACATATTGATACACGATTGAATTATTGGCAAATCTATATATACAAGAATACGAGGTATATAATATAAAAAGAAGAACTTTTGTTTTCCTATTTTTCATACAAATCCACAATTTTATGCCTGTTTTGATGGAACTTCGCACTGTCTTTAAGAGATTTCGGAAAAGCTAAGTATATTCAAATCTTAAATTAGTTATGTAAGTTACCGATCTTGTTGAAATTCAGTACAAAGACCTGCAAATCAAAAGTTCACGGTCCACATGAGTTGAAGTAATAATAATAATAATATAGCTTTATTTAAAATAATTAATTACAATGTATGGAAAAAATCGAGAAAAAAATATATGATATGAGTTATTGCTTACAAAATAACGATAAAAAATAGTACATTTACAGTTTAAGTAAACAAATATTGTACAATTTCTGGTTTCAAGGTAATATTCTTTAATACTATGGTAGTTATTTTCCAATAAAAAATAATTTCAATTTGTTTCCGAAGGTTTGTGGATTGAAACTATTTTATCAAACTCTAGATGGTAGATTGTTGAAGATTTTCACGTATAGAGCAGCCCATAGAGGCTACCTGATCTTGTGTTGGAAAGCAACATTTTTGCAGAATTCAGTTTTATTTTGAAAATACATAACTACAAAGTTCGAAAATAGAGACACTTGATAGTAAGATTTACTACTCTTTAGAAAGATTTATGCACGAAATTGTGTTGTTACCTCCGGCAATTCACCGAATTGCTCTTTTTTGAGTCAGGAATACTTCTGAGGATGCCGACGAAGAGCCCCAGAAGCAAACGCCACTTCAGTGAAGCACATACATCTAAGTTTGCTAGTTCAATAATATATTCGGAAGTTATTGAATTAACTTTGTTCATATTGAGTGTTTGACAGTTTAATAGTGAGAGATCTCCAGTTAAATCCCTATATTTGTCGCAATTTTCTATTATGTTTGATTCTGTAATTGGGGCTTCCTTAGAAAAACTTATTAATATATGTACCATAAGGCACACATCAATTGTCATCTTAAAAGAGTTATATACAACAGAGGATATTTGGATGGAATTTCTTCGGACGTGACTTCTGGAAAGTATTTCTCCAAATAATCAACTTCGTGTTCAGTTTTTGTTCCGGGTTGATACCGAGATATGTATATGAATGCCTTTTTAGAAACTGCTTTGATATTTGGTATTTTTTTCTACTATTACTGTTTTTTCCTTTTTGTTTGTAAGTTTTTGTTGTTTGTTTACTATAGCTGTCCACCTCTCATTTTTTGGACTGATTCGGCACTTATCATTAGAATTTTTCTAGGTATTTTTGGGAGTATTTGTGGAACATTGAGGTGTTTTGTTTGCATGACTCTTTGTTTTCTCTGTAATATTGACTGCTTAGATGTAGTAGTTTTTGATTTATTTGCATTGGAATTATTAGTAACGGTTACAGATTTCTGTAAAGTACTTGTTGCTAATATTTCCAACTTATCAGTGATAGCTTGACTAGTAGATAGATTATTAACATTTGTAAAGATCTGAATATCCGAGTAGAGTGAAGGCTACATACTTTTCATTTGCATAAATGTAAGGGAGGTATATATCACATCCGGTTATCTAAAAATAAACAATACAATTTCAATCAGAAAGAAACAACCAATACTGGAGGATTTCAAGAGGAATAACCTACTAATACATTTCAAGACATTACACATATTACTCTGATAATTCCAATGAATTGACGTAATTCATGATGCACGGTTACCTGAAGATATGTGACTAATTCGCTATGTTTACATTGGAAGCAACACATCATGCTATGCGCAGGCTGTTAATACGTCAGGACATCGTACTGCTTAAATTTGAGACCCGGAGTCAACCCTGAACCTCGGCTCATAAAACCCAAACATAACAGTGACTACGTGAATGCAAGGAACTGAACCAGCATAATACGTTGTTGACACGGCAGGTTCATGCCAAGCACATAAGTCCCCAATGATCGTAAACACATAATAATTGAACAGAATCGATAGGTGAATCCAGAATGGAGATGACCGCTGGAAAAATATATATAATTAACATTACTTACGTGAGAATAATTCTCATTTTAAGACTACTGTATCTAATTAAATGAAATATATGCTACGATGATTTCGATTAATCCGGTTATTAGGCAAAGTCGCCTCTATTATTGGAGAATTTGATAAAAATGTGTCAATTTATCGAATATACCGCTCGTTATGAATAATTTTCAGTTCTTGCTGGTAAATTTGATAAATATTGTGATCTATAAGTTCAAGTTGAAGTTTGAATAATTTGTTATTTTAACATGTTATCTATTTCTACAGATAAAAACAAGGAACTTTACTTTGTTGAATATCACTTTATTTATTCAAAAATGAAATATCACGTAGTAATGGACAGCTTCATCCAAATTCCGTCTTATATTTGTTTTACTACTTCGAAGCTGATGGTATTAATAAAATTTTGTAGAATTCGGGATGTCACAGGTGGTTTTAATAGAATGTTTGATTTGATGGTAAATGTTATTTTATCGTTAGGGAATATATCTTTATTCCTAACATAATTTTTTTGAAGCTTTCATGTTTCTTTTCTTCTATGTTCGTATGATCAAGCCGGTCAAAAGTCTTTCAATAATATCACAACGAGTCATTACTATTACACTGTTATTTTAATTCGTACAAAAACAGAGAAGCGTGAGTCGTACAAAAACACAGGAGCGTGAAGAACTACACGAGCTCGGATTGAGCATATCATACGAGCGAGTACTGGACATTCCATCAGAACATAGAAAGGAACTATGTCATCTGTATCACACGGAAAATGATGTCGTTCCTCTTCAGTTAAAATAGGGCTTTTCACAACTCGTGCGGTGAATGATATTAGCTACAATTCAAGTTTTACTGGTGTTGGTTTTTTCCATGGAACAGAAATATCCCTCTTTCAACATACAGGTAGTTTAAGAGAGATCAGTCAATCCAAAATTAAAGATACACGTGATTGAAGCATGTAAGAACTGTTTTGGCTGTTGATAACCTACTAGGCCAGCATACAATACTAGTCAACATTCAAATAAACCGAATGAATGTATTTAACAAATTCTTTGCTTCCTCCATTTCCAGAACATGGTGTCAGTGGCCATGATTCGTCATTCAATGGATATTGTTTAGACATCAATTGATCAACTTAATTCAGGGCAGATTCCCATTAATGCATTGAACCCACCACTTTATGCATTGGCAAAACATATCCAGTGAAATTGACCAACAAATCATGATGGAGTTTAATTTTTTGGTTCTTTTCTCTTGACCTTACTGATCAGATGGCTTCATAACCGAAATGGAATGTTTATAATAATAAGTAGTATGTGTGCTAGTGTGATGCTTCTATCATTAAAAACCCAATTATTATTAAGTGCAGCACTAACTATTATATAGATTATAGAGCACCTAAGCACCAATTCAATATGCTATCATAGTAGAATATAGCTCCATCCCTTTTATCTATGATGTTGATCCATTGAGTGATATTTATGTTTAAAAGGTTCTTTAGCTCTTGAGCCAATCAGATTATCGACCACTTCTGCTACTCTTCGACATACTCGTAAACTCCAATGTGACATGGGAATGTCCAATCTTATCGTTAAATCTAATCGTGATTCAGTGAAATTTGATTCCGAATCTGAATTTATATTGTATATGTTTTACAAATTCATCATGACTATTCCAATTGATTATAGATGACATCTCTCTCTATATTAATAATTATCCAAATCTAAATATAAATTTTTATTCCGAATCCAGAGTATTTGTTTTCAAAATATGAATATTTGGATCCATTTATTCGTTGCTTCCTGTATTGATCATAGAATATCGAGAGCTTCTGAGTTCCATAAAATGACAGTGAATATGAGAATCGAGGAGAAAGCGATACCGAAGTACAATTAATATTATTGAACAATACTGGATTCTTTGAAGGGTCTGAAACCTAGAGTTGATGTCTATTGATATTGATGGTGTAGGTACACCAAGCTATGTCGCATTACTATTCTAACCAAAGTTCTAGATATTATTGTTCATAGTTTCCCAGTTGATTATTATATTCCTGATCAATAGAAAGTTCTCCTACAGTAATCATTGATATTGGACAGTTTTGGTTAATTTTTACGCTGTAAAATAGCTGATGATGACAGTTTTACTTTAATTAATTTTAATGTATTAGATGTATTGAAATGAATTAACAAAAATAACATGAGCTTTATAATGATCACTTCGAAGTCTTCTACCATGACTAATTGGTAATATTAGGGTAATTGGAATAATCTGGACCAAACTAAGGATGTCAAATTGAATTTTTCGGTTTATATTGTGAATTATCTTGATAGTCATACGTCATTGAGTTACCATCAAAAGTAGGTGAAATGAATACAACTTTTTACAATGTGAGTAGTTGAACTGCATCATCACCAACTTGTCGGAGATCCCCTAAACTTACCCAGAACATGAAGGCTTCATCAAAGAATCAGGCTACTTATATTACGAGATGAGCTAATAGAGCAATAAAACACCGTCATAGTAATCATACTACACTTATTCAGGAAATAGAAATTGGACTAGCTGGTCTAAAGGAATGAGTGATATCAGTTCACTCTCTCAATGAATTATGGCAGGGCTGAATAAGTTGGAATGTTACGATGGAGGTCTCGAATTGTCAAAATCTGCTTGGTTCAGAGGCACGAAGGAAACTAGATTTACGTTGATGTGAATGTATGTAAATGGTAGTTTCATATGGATGGTATTCTGTTATCCACGTAGCCACGAGAGGAAGTATCGCCAGAGGATGCGGGAGGCCGGGAACTCTGTTAGTGCGAGTTCCCCGGTCGACATGCCTCCGGAAGTGAAACGCCAAGTTTGGGGACCTCCCAAGGGCCTGCGGCAAGCAGCTATGCGCGTTCTCTCACTGGAGAAGGAACCCTGCAGCTTGCCATCTTCCGGGAGGGCAGGCAGAATGCATGGTTCACATCCGATGAACTCCTAGAATGAACGGACGCAATGGGGACGCGGACTCCGCAATGACGGAGGAAGTAGCCCCCCCCCCCTCCCGCTTCTACTCAACAAGGCTGGGGAAGCGTTGTCTGCTGGTCACAGTGGCGGACTTGGCTTCCTAGAAGTGGCTATCACTTGTGATAACCTCCTAGCGATTGCACCATCAGCTCTTCCCAGAAGGAGGCGGGCGATGCCATGGCTGACTGAGAAAAGGCACTCGACAAACCAGGACACCTAAGGTGCTCTGGAAAAAAAAACACGGGACCCATCGCCACCTTTTGGGGCAGACTAGAGAGGAAGAAAAAGCCCAATGGCATAAGACGAATTGTCTGGCTGGATCAGGAGTCCATTGACCGCTTGGGCACCCATAATCTTTCATCAGGGCAACGAGGGCCCGGTTTACTAGGACTCTGCGATGTAGAAGGGACCAGTCGAAAGCACTGACTCCCACGCTCAGGAATAGGGAAAGGCCATTCTCGATCTACGTGTCCAGGCTTTTGGCATTTTCCTGTTCCTACTCAGCTGGGATGAACACAAAAATGGCGGGCAAAATAAACTTTTTGCAGGCTAACCTTCAGCACGGTAAGTCTTCGACTGCGGTGCTGTTGAGAAGGCTCTCTGAGTATGTTTGATACAAGAGCTGTGAGTCTACCACGGTCGTGTAAAAGGCTCATGCCAAATGGGAAGCACGCCAAACTACTGCACTTCTGAGGAGGTGCCAAGAGCGTGCATCCTCACAAAGGGTGTCGATGCCTTCTCAATGCCGGGATTCTGTCCCATAAATCTGGTTGCGGTTAGGTTATGGCATCTCGTGGAAGGAGTCCGAACGAAGGTGATAGTTTGCTCTGCATATTCACCCTATGTTTCTAACAAACCACCACCTGCGGAAGTGGTCCAATTAGTTAGACATTGTGAGGGGCAGGGAGTGCCACTCCTTCTGGGATGCGACGCCAACTCCCACCACACCGTCAATGGAAGTTTGGGCGTTCATTCGAGAGGGAGGGCACTATTCGAACTCCTCATCCCCACTCAACTGGAGGTCCTCAATAGGTGATTAACACCTACCTACTCCATCCCACGCAGGCAGGAAGTAGTTGACCCAACACTTAGCTCTAGAGCAATCAAGGGTTGGGTCCGGAGGTGGAATGTGTCTATGGAGGTCTCACTTTCGGACCACATGTTCTTTAAGAGATAGAATCTGATTACAACCCAGACAAGTAGTACATGAACCCGAAATCCACCAACTGGAAC
Organism: Endomychus coccineus; assembly: GCA_958510875.1. NCBI lineage: Eukaryota > Metazoa > Arthropoda > Insecta > Coleoptera > Endomychidae > Endomychus > Endomychus coccineus. Next base: position 115,054,046 of record OY294067.1, on the reverse strand, counting down.
CTCTTCAGAGAGAAACTGAGTGGTAGGATCTCCGACCTTCATGCATTTTAAGCAGGTCGGGAAGAGGCTGCGTTTGTGGAATCAGAACGTCCCTTGAAGTATGCCCTTTCAAATCAAGGAGGAGACAGCAATAATACCCCCTGGTGCACTTGAAAAGTGGAGAAACATCGGAAACGGGTGAGAAAACTCTTCAGCAAAGCGAAGTCAACCTCGTGTATTTCAGACTTGGAGACCTCCAAGGTTGTCCAAAGTAACTATGAGGAAGCTTTGAGGAGCTCCAAAAGAGATTTGTGGTGTACCTACTGTGAGGACATCGATAAGATGCTGTCAGCAGCGAGGCTATGCAAGGCGCTCTCCAAGGATCTCTCGATTGGCATAGGATGAGTAATTCTGCCGAACGGGTAGTACACGTCATCGCCAGACGAGACTGTAAGACAACTTATGTTGGTGCATTTCCCCGGGTGTGATCATAATAACCTCATAGTCACACCACCCGAGGACGTTCGTGTTATTGCAAGAGCGATCGACTACAGGATGACCTCGAACGTGATAAGCCATGAAGAAGTGCGCTGGGCAATCTCGAGCTTTGTACCCTACGAATCACCGAGTGACGATGACATATTCCCGGCTCTCTTATAATAGGGCGTCGAGCTTATCAACACCCCGATGCTCCGGATATTTCAATTTTGTATCGCCTCCGGCTTTATACCAAGGCTTTGAAGGACGGTCAAAGTAGTTTTCATTCCTAAGGTGGAGAGAACTGACTTCACTTAGGCCATATCTTTCCACCCTATCAGCCTCACATCCTTTCTCCTGAAAGCGCTGGAGAGGCTGATCGATATGTACATCAAAGACGGCGCATTGAAGGATTTTCTGCTTCACCGTCGACAGTACGTCTATCAGACTGTAAATCAACCGAGACGACCTTTCATCACCTGGTTACTCAGTCTTGGACAGAGCACCATAAGCGTTCTTCTGGATAACGTAGGGGCGTTCGACAATACCTCCTTCGAGTCCATGTGTGATGCTGCGGAGAGATCAAGACCATGCTCTCGCAGAGACTGATACCGTTGCACCATAATGGCAGCTTCGCATGTACATACGCCACCCTAGGGTGCCCTCAGGGTGTAAGTACTGTCTCCACTCCCTTAGTGTCTGGTGGTGGAAGGCTTGTTGGTAGAGGTGAATGAGGCTTAAGGAGACGACTCGGCAGCTGTGAACCTCGGAAGACACGCGGATACCTTGTGCGAGCTTCAGAACACTGCACTTGTCGTCGTGGTTAGCTGATGCCAGACCGAGGGACTCAGGGTGAATCTCGAAAAGACAGGAGTGGTTCGTTTCACGAGAAAACAGAAACTGGGATCCCTACCAGATATTTGTTTGTTAGGAAGGTCCCTGCACATGGAAGGCTCAGTGAAGTACCTTGGAGTTATCCTCGATGTTAAAAATGCACCTGGAAACCTGGGTGAAGAAAGCCGTTGCATCCGTATGGGCATGCAGGAGAACCTTTGCGAACACATGGGTTCACGGCCATAGGTTCTGCACTGGATCTACACGGTCATGATTCGCCCAATAATAATCTACGCAGCCGTCGTGTGGTGGCCATCAACAGAATCGGCTCTGTCTCGTCTAGCGCTGGACAAGGCCCAACGACTTGCCTGCGTGGGGATTACAGGGGCTATGAGTATCAACCATACCAGGACTCTGGAGCTTCTGGTGGGAATCGTTCCTCTACAGCTCCATATCAAAACAGTGGCTGCCGGTGCGGCGTATCGGCTGGCTGGTCTGTGTCAGTGGGTCGGTTCGTCTGCGCATCGGATCATGGAAAAATGTAGGATTGGCCAGCCGAGAAAGCTCCAACTCGCCTCAACTCCGTAAAACCCTACTCTCTATGAGCAGGAAAAGCCTAAAACTGGTAATGGAACTCCTCACAGGAAACTATCATCTGAATGAATATCTGCACACAATGGGCATTGTTGAAGACCCCCAACTTGTAGTAGATATGGTAAGGCGGATGAAATTGTCTCCCACATCCTATCACAATGTCCAGCACTGGCTTATCTTAGGCTGCAACACCTCGACAGCACACATATGCCGCTTGAAGTCGTAAGAGATATCAGTCTATGCAAAATCTTAGTTTTCGGCACTGCCTCAGGCCTGTTGGACTGATTCTTGTATTAAAGGGGGCACAATGAATACAATCAAGCGATCTCAGTGCTCCGGACTTGTTTGCATCAGTTTTGATTGTATGATTGATGATTGAAGGCATTTGACTGCGTGCAGCCCCTCCCCCCCCTTTCCCATTCTTCTGGAAAAGGGAAGCGCAATGGATACAATCAAGCGATCTCAGTGCTCCGGACTTATTTGCATCAGTTTTGATTGTATGATTGATGATTGAAGGCTTTATCATCAATGTATATATACATATCCCTGATTTATGTGCAACCGAATATTCAAACATATGCAACACATACTAACCAACATTCAGAGAATATTAGAAACGTGAATATTAATTATCTAGTCATACTACATTAACGCGTAGTACAAATGCTATCAATTATTATGGTTCTCAAACAAAATATGATAATCAGAACTGGTCCGATGAGTGCCAGTTGATTATAGTGGTTCGTTGATATGCTGAAAAAGTGATAAGTAGTGAAAAAATTCCTACAAGTTAGCTTCAAAACTTATGACCATTTTTTGGCACGAAAGAATACGATTTCAATGTTTTTTGCTTCTTTATTCGAAAACGGTGGTTCAAATGGAAAAACATGTGAACAAAAATTTTTTAGAAAAAATGGAAGCGCGTCGTTTGAGCCAATGTTGAGGTTATGGTCTCGAGATATAAGCGTATTAGTGTTTTTTTGGTTCAACTTAACTAGAATCAAAATAACTGAAAAAGGATCATAACAAGTTATTATTATTATTATTACACATTATTCATAAGTAATTAAAATTATTTTTCTAGTCAAAAATCATATTTCCTAACGTAAACGTATTTTCGTGTGGCCGCTCAAAATTTCGTGTGCGTGTTTTATGATTTTGTTCTTTTTGTCTACCTATGAATGAAAGGTACTATAATAGTATATATCCGTATACTATTATAGAAGCTACCCTTCACCGTTTACATATAATAAAATAAAATAGTTTCATAAAAATGGTTATTACTAGGCCAAAATTTGTGGGTCAAATAAATATCTGTATAAGTAATATCATTGAACTTGCAGAAGGAAAGTTTTTGTTGTGATACTCGTAATTTTTGGTATATGAGATTCATTTCCATACGTACAACAGAATATAATAGTTGTAGTGATATAATAATAGTTTATCAATATATAGTTTATAACACGCCCATCAAGTTTTTATTAACTTGCAAATAGTACTTATTCAGTCAAAATGCAGAATAAAATATTCATGGCTTTGAAAACTATTCATTGTACATGTTTTAATTTCTTCTTCAACTTTATATCTTTGAAATTTCATTATAGTTTATAAAACGCGCATTCGTATCATTAATATTATCTTTATAAATTCAGTCTAAAATTAACGTATAGCGTACACATAGTTCTCGATGTCGTTAGATTCTGGTAAGTTTTGTTTGTTAATATAAGTGTTATGTTCTTCCAATAAGTTTATTATATATAATATGAATCAATAAGTTTGTACATAAATGAATATATGATTTTTTTAGCCTTTCGTTTCAAAGTTTTAAATCATTATACAATATTTTCAAGCTCATTACACGTTTATACAAGTATATAAAAACCGTTTCATATTCAGAAAAAGGATTGAATATCACAGATAAGAAATTTCGAGTCAATAAATTATTATACGAAGATATGGTAAGTCATCGATTTCTTTTTCAATTCTTCTAAATATACGACTATTGATTTTCCAGAAATAATTTAAATTACTTATGAAAAATGTGTGATGATAATAATTTAAACTTGTTATGATCCTTCTTCAGTTATTTTTATTCTAATTAAGTAGGATTCGGCAGATAAGCGGTATAGAAATTTAAGCCGCTGCATTATTTTTCGCGTGATTTTTTGCCTACGAGGTTACATTTTTGGATTTGGATCATGAAATCTTTCTTCTTTCTAACGGTTTCGACTTTTTTCAATAGGTCTAATATTTGGACCTAGGGAGACCCAAACACATTTATATCAATATTTCGGCTTCTACTTAGCACTTAACTTAAAAATTTTTTTAGCTCAAAATGCACGCCCCTAAAATAAACTGATCTAGAATTTGGTCATTCTACAAAATTTTCAAATTTTCCAAGGTCTGAAATTTTCAAAGTTGTCTTACAATTTTTCGTATGTCCCAAAACCTGTATTGCTGGATGTTTCAGATCATATTTATCGAAATCTACAAAATGCATTTTGTTTTATTTTGCAATCTCAGTTTACGCACTAATTTGCTTATATCTCGAGACCATAACCTCAAAATGACTTTTATTCAACTCAACGACGCGTTTTCTCTTTTTCTACAATTTTTATCTTTACACGTTTTTCCATTCAGACCACCATTTTATTTTTAAATGCAAAAAACATTAAAATCGTATTTTTTCGTGACAAAAAGTGGCCGTAACTTTTGGAGCTAACTCGTAGGAATTTTTTCAGTCTTTTTCGCGGTTTCAGCGCATCGAGATACATATAAAAACATACCAAATTTATACCTACATTTTTTAAGCGATATGCGCTGATATGTGGAGACCATAACCTCAAAATAACTTTCACTTTGGCTCAAACGATACGTTTTCACTTTCTCTACAATTTGTCTCTTCACATGTTTTTTCATTTGGGCCACGGTTTTATTCTTAAACGCAAAAAAACATGAAAATCGTCTTTTTTCGCGCCGAAAAGGGGCCGTAACTCTTTAAGTTTTTCATTATTTTCCCCGTTTTCACCACACCAAAATACATATAAAAATAATGCAAATTTACATCATCAAATTTTTTTTCCTTTGGCGATTCGACTATTAGACCTTACCAGAAGTAAATTATTTTCATATTATTGAAGATTCCTGCGGGTCCTCCTGTTTGTTACAATATTTACTCTTGAACTTATTCTTATACCGGTTCACATCATTTCTTTATCATTTTATTTATCGTGCGTACTTTATTCTCAGAATTTTTCATTATACATCTTCGCTAACGTTTTCTATGCTTTTAGGTAGAATGCCGATCGAAGTTATAGTCTCACGTAAATCATATTCTCTCACTCATTATAATATATTGAATCATTCAAATTTTAGTCTAGTCTTCTCAAGTCGTTAAATTCTATATTAGACAAGAGTTTCAGCAGAACGCATTTGGTAGGGCATTTCAATAGTTTAATATCTCCCGGGTGATCAATCCTGTTATAGTCGTTATTGTTTCCATTAATTTGCTTTTCCTTCTCTGTTTGATTCCTCTGTGCATGCGCCATGGCGAATATTTCGCGCGACATTTTGCTACATATCGTTTTCAATTCGGTAGATTCTATTCGAATCCTAGATTTGGTTTGTTCAATTATATCCACTTTTGTATGTGCTTGTGTATTTCTTCTTTCTGAGCGTGAACGTCTATATGGCTCTACATACACTGGGACATTAAGACTGTTTACCTGACCGAGATCCGGTCAAACTGGAGTAGCGTATCACTATAAATAGAAAATTGTCACCCTTATTCACTAAAAATATTCAGTGAATGAGGGTGACTATTTCTTATATATAGTGTTATAGTGTATCTACAGGGTGAACTATTTTATAGTTTATAATGTAGCGTATGTTTACATGATAAATTCTTACTGTCTGAGAATAAGGTATCTTATATGTATGAACTCTAGGTGAACTAAGTATATGGAATTATATCCATATACTACAAAACTATGTTCTCCAACAGAGTACCAGCTAATTTACAGAATCTATCATCAAAAGGATTTCAGTTTGCTATGATAACATCTTTATTAAAAGGAGCATATTATTACATTGGTGACTTTCTAGATGAACACTTCGTTAATTAGGAAATTACTCAATCATACCAAATCGCCTTTCGAAGGGCTTGCTTACTGTTTTCCAGTTCAATTCAAGATTTTGAAAATTTTTGTGCCTAGCTTGTAGCATTTGTATTATATTGTGTATGTAACATAACATTTTTTGTGTAACTACAATTTAGACTATAACATAAATGAATATCTATCTATCTATGGTGGGGAGTACTTCCAACTTGTTTTCCGGTGGAACCATCTTGGTTCAACTTCTCTAAATCAGCAAAACTATTATATGATATTGATATTCTGGTTGAATTATCTAATTTGTCAATCCAAAAACTTTGAGTTGCTTCCAATTTTCAAGAAATTTAATTCTATGTATCTGATATACCCATACAAAACTATGGATATACCAAGTACAATAGTATATTGATATTTATTCAGCTCCAATGACTATATTATTGACTGGAATACTGATGTATAATAGATTAACCATCGGAAAAATTACAAATTGTATTGAATGATGGAGTTTATGGTTCTGTAGTTGAGGTTCTGGATGATTTGCCTGCAACCGAAGCCACTGAGATATTAATTTTTCAAATATGAGTTCATATCACACTCCGATAATATAAAGTTATTTGTGTTTATGCAGGATTCAACGATCTGCATTCGCATGTTTGACCTGATGTGCTTTGCAGGTCGCATCGTTGGTTCACATGTTAATGAGTTACGCTTGAGGCATTTGTTTGAGCATTTGAATGGCGCTACAACAGAATCTCGTCAATTTTCTGGTGAGATTGGAAAAGTGAGAATATCTACCAGTCGTAACCTTTACAAAAGTTGATTGTAAAATGCCATAGGAAACTATAAGCACTCGGGAATTAAGTACAGATACTCATATCTATATGATATTTGCAAAGCTATGTCAAGTGGCGAAGCAACTCCAAGTCTTGCAAATCATAGTCCCTGTGAGCTATTCCTTTCTAGCAGTTCACAATGAGGAATAGAGTAATTAGTCTCCATATTGGATCTCAAGCATCTACTCAAAACTTCAAAGACCTTGTCAAATTTATGATTCAATGTATGCACCAATGTGGTGTAACAGTGCCGAGCATAAGTTTTATAAATCTGAAATACTGTTTGACTGAGGTTATCACCTACTGTCCGCTATATGCCTTTACTTCATAACAAGTGACACATCCACGGCAAGTTATAACCCCACGTTCCAAACTTCTGAATTCTGAAGCTATAATGTTTCTATCAACACCAGATTTAGTTTTTGAGACAATTGAATCCCACCGCTTGTAACAATCGGCTGGATATTATTATTTCAGGTAGCGGTAATACCTCATCGACTTGTTATATGAATTGAGGAATTGTTTGTTGGAACCTGCTCAGGTATCAAAGATCTTAGTAGATCCGTGTACCCTTGAGATTTTTTCAAGCT